>OZ053307.1:1282913-1385584 GCA_964056655.1 Arabis hirsuta
GGGTGTTCATTTGCAAAAATGCCACTAATTATAGATTTATAAAACCTATATCTTAAAATTCTAAACCCTAAAAAATATTTTACCCCCTAAAACCTCTAAACACTCAAAACTACAACATATTTAACCCAAACATAAATTATATAATAAAAAAATAATTTTGAAAACGTGGCATTTTTGCAAAGATTTTGAAAATGTGGCATTTTTTGAAAAGCGACACTTGGAAAGTAGTATTTTTTGAAATTTTTCTACAATTTTCTTCTATACTATGAACAATTCAATACAATTTTTTTCTATACAATGAACAATTAAAAAATGATTTAGGACTTTTAAGGGTGCTAAATTCAACAAGTTTGATTGGAAAAATTTAGAATTTGAACACTTTTTTAAATACTTTCATAGGTTTAATGCCAATTTACTAATTACCCTGTAAAACAATTGAAACAATTTGTGGTGGACAAAATAACAAAGATTTTCTTTCATGTGAGTCTAGAAAAATCTTATATAATATTTTAAAATTTTTGTCAAACCAAAGTTATGAGAGATTGCCATGTGACAACTACTCTTTTGAGATTTTTTTTCTTTAATTCATTTATTTAAAAGAAAAAGGAAAATTAAATATCTTTTATTAACTTTAGCAATTAATTCTGACAATTTAATAGACAACAAATTACAATTAAGTGTTTTGTGTATATTTATATAACTCTTATGTAAATTACTATATTTTAATGTAAATTTAGTATAGAAAATATATATTTTATTTTATCAAATGCAAAAATATTCTATACAATTTTTTTCTATACTATGAACAATTAAAAAAATCACAAAAGAAAAGCTATAATAGAATAAAACATAATATGAATAAAAAACATGATGTGAGAAAATATCTATGTTGAGATTATATAGATGTCTCGGTAGAAGCAAAGCATACTATAACTTGTCTTACAATAGATTTATAGCAACTTGTCGTATTTAGTACAAAAAAAGACGATGAATCATTTTTTTACGAAACTGTAGTAGATATTGATTCAGACATACAAGTTAAGGATTTGTACCAAATAAAATATTTTCCTTATGATGTAATTTTTAGTAATGAACGGTCTATTATATATATATATATATATATATAACATTGTAATTTATTACAAATGTTTAATCTTCTAACTTAGATAATTATTTACTATAACCACCAAAATTATATAATATTAAATACATAAATAATTAATAACTATAAATTATTAATGTTAATTTTAACCATGTTAACCTCACGCAATGCGTGAACATTTCCTAATATATATATATACAGGATGATTTGTGCTACAAATATATATATATATATATATGGACTAAAAATAAAAGGACTTTAGGGTTTCAGAGAAGCTTATC
Source organism: Arabis hirsuta (assembly GCA_964056655.1). Classification (NCBI taxonomy): domain Eukaryota; kingdom Viridiplantae; phylum Streptophyta; class Magnoliopsida; order Brassicales; family Brassicaceae; genus Arabis; species Arabis hirsuta. The sequence continues at coordinate 1,284,297 of OZ053307.1, forward strand.
GACCATGAAAACAAGACGTACTACACGATCTTCATCTTCGAACCCAAGGCATGTAGAAGAAAAGACCTTTATACAGTTTTTGCCATTCGATTTCGTTATCGAGATACGGCGAAATCTATAGCTAGATTTCGTTGCTTATCGAAGCTATATGCTTCCACACTTATCACTCCAAATTTCACCGAGACTTTCTTCACCATATCTTCGTATCGTCCAAAACTATTGTTCACCTGCCAAAAAGGTGGCGAAACGTTCTTCTTCTCATCACCACAACCTCAAAACCTGTCTCCTATAACCGCCACTTTTCATATGAGTTTCTCTATTAGACATCCTTGTCAGATATCTCGTCTTGTTTGTGGCTTAGTATGTGGTTTTGGTCAACAAACCTTAAAAAGGAGGACAGATACTATGCCATCGATATGTAACCCTAGCACCGGACAATCCTTGACCTTACCTAGAGTGAAAACAAGGCGGAAAGGAGTGATAAGCTATTTTGGGTATGATCCGATCGACAAACAATTAATACAAAATTTTGTGCATGACCCAATCATTTGTAGGTTCGACTTCTTATAATGCTGGAGAGCATCAAGTTCTGACATTAGATCTTGAGAAGAAACTGTCATGGAGAATGATCAAATGTGACATTAAACATTCTCCTGCTCTTTTGGATTATAGGAAGGGTCAACCTATTTATGATGGGATATGCATCAATGGTTTTTTCTATTATTTAGCATACGTCTCTCGGTACCAATACGACGGGTTCCATGATATAGTTTGCTTTGATATTAGATCTGAGAAATTCAGCTGTATAGGGAAAGATCATCCAGGCATGACATTTCACCAAGGAGGACAGATTGTATCAACTTTGGTAAATTACAAAGGTAAGTTAGCTAAGCTTCAGCCCAACAAGGTTAACGGAATATATACCGGTATTGAACTATGGGTTTTGGAAGACGCGCAAAAACATCAATGGTCGAGTTATATCTACTTTTTGCCTCATCCGTGGAAGACTATATATGAAGAGGGTAAGTTATGTTTTGCTGGTGAAATTGTGCTGTCACTAAAGAATATATCTGACTCTTTTTACCTTCTCTACTACAATCCCGAGACGGACACTATCACTACAGTTGAAATCCAAGGAATGGAAGCCTTCATACCTCATAGAGCTTCTATCTTCTTAGACCATGTAAAAAATGTGAAGCTTATGGAAATTGTGGAGCCTATGGAAGATGTTTAGGAACATGTGCTCTCTTACACAGTCCATATATCTTTTTTTGTTTTTTTTTTTTTTGTCTAAAAGTCCTCATATCTTATTACATTACTATTTCTTCTACTTTTCTAGTGACGCTGTTCATCTTATATATGCATTGGTAGTTTTAACACTGTCGCATGTTTGTATGTAAGTAACGATTCTAAGTTTGTGTCTTCGTTGCCATTGCAAAGAAACGAAACGAAACGAAACGACGGCATTTCAAACGCATGTTAACATGCACAACAACACCTTACAAACTCTCTTTCTCCATCTCTTCAGTAATCTAATCCTCTACAGCTGCTCAAAACTAACAACAAACAATGAAAACAAAGTCACTCGTCCCAATGAAAACACCGGCTAGATCCACTCCTTCGGGTTGATACAAGCATCCAATAGCTTCCACTCTTCAGTCCCCTCTTCTGGTTTCTGCTTTCACAAACACCGTTAATACATTGTCATATTCGATAGAAGCAAGACTTAGTGTCTTCACAAATGGGAAAGGAACTTACATGGTCATATTCCCATCTTGCTGAAAGCGGAAGAGAGACAAGAATACTCTCTATTCGTCCTCCTGTCTTCAGACCAAATGTCGTTCCACGATCATATACCTTTCCAACATTACACATGCATTAGAGAACAAAATTCATAATGAAAGGTCGAGAGAAAACGGAACAAAGGTAATGTCTGATTATAATACCAAGTTGAATTCGACATATCGCCCTCTTCGCAACTGTTGCCATGCCTTGTGCTGCTCTGTAAATTCCGTGTCTTTCCTTTTCTCTACTATAGGTATATAAGCCGGTACCACTGAGTTCGCACATTCTGTGAATCCCAATTACTAAATTAGTCTACCAAGAAACTATAACCCGATTATAATAATCGTTCATTGTTCATTAAGGGTATGAAAATGATTCCATTACCAGTGGCAAACGAAAGAAGCATTTCCTGATCATAGTCATTAAGATCATCAAAAAATATCCCTCCAAGTCCTCGCCTCTCACCACGGTGCTGCAAACAAGATCAAAGAGTTCTAACGCTTAAAAATCCCTCACACAAAACAATAGGCTAATCAAAGTCTCTGATTTTACCCTAAACACAACTCGAGTACTAAGGCCTTAAGTTCCAGAAAATGCTTAAGATCTCACAAAAACAACACACCTTGATGTAAAAGTAGTCATCACACCACTTCTTGAATCGAGGATAGAACGAAGGATCGAATTTGTCACAGGCTTGCTTTTGAATCTACAACAAGAAAAGATAAGTTTATATACATGAGCAACTCCATAATCACAAAGCTCATATCTTTAAAACAAGGAATAGAGTTAATAATACCGAATGGAAATGCTTGACATCTTCTTCAAAGATGTAAGCTGGTGTGAAATCAGTGCCACCACCAAACCACCATTGCCTCGGAGCTCCAGGAACATCTACACTTTGGAAAAATATTAGCAAATCTAAGCATTATCAAGATAACAAATTTACAATCTTTCTTTTACCCTTTGGAGCATCCGTCTCGAAATATCGATAATTAAAATGCAAAGTTGGAGCAAAAGGGTTCTTGGGATGCAAAACCTAGAATCAAATCAACACATAAAAACATGATTTTTATCTGGTCGAAACCCAAAATGGTAAAACTTTAAGAGAGAGAGAGAGAGAGATGATTTACAGAGCTGACTCCGGCGGCGAAGAAGGGAACAGGGCCAGGTTTCTGATCAGAAGCTGAGCCTTTAGCAGCTCTATAAGCTTCAGGAGGCATAACACCATAAACGACAGAGACATTAACACCAGCTTTCTCAAAGACATTTCCGTCTTGCAAAACACGGCTGATTCCACCTCCTCCACCAGGTCGAGACCAAACATCTTCTTTGAACTTAGGACCGTTTTCAACAGCTTCAATGGCCTCGCAGACGCTGTCTTGAACAGACCTAATCATAGTCTCGAAACGAGCCCTTACGGAAGAAGGAGAAGAAGAATGAGCGGAGGAATCATCAGAATCTCTAAGGAAAGTGAAGGGTCGTTCTGTTTCGGGGACTTCTTTCTCGATTGAGACTGAACATCGCAAGGAGAGATTGGGTTTGTTTCTGATTGGACGGGAGAAACGGAGAGTAGAGAGATTGGGAGAATGATGAAGACGATGAGAGGAGGAGAAGGGAGCGAAGGTAGGAGAAGAAGAAGAAGAGAAGAGAGTCGAAGTGTGAGAAGCCATTTTTTCTCCGGGATTGATCCGAATTGGATTTTGATGTTGAAGAAAGAAAGGATTGAGATGTTAAATGATAAGAAGTCGTCGTCGACCACTGATTTTGACCGCTACCTCTTTGAAAACCATTGTCCGAGGAAATTAAAAACCAAACCAGATACGAGTTTAAGAATTTGGTCGGATCGATTTCATTAAAGTTCTGATTCTTATAATAACAATCGGCCGGCCCAAAAACGTCTAGCTGGTTTTGCCAGAGCCCATCTATGTTGGAAGGAAAAAGCCACAGAAAAAGGGTCGGTATAATAAAAATGTTTGATCATTTGTTTTTTTTTTTTTTTTTCGCTAAAAATGTTTGATCATTTGTTATTGTGACAAAGAGATAGTATAACCTTACTAGATGGGCACTACAATGTAGCTTCACGTAAGGCTTTTTACATGACAAGAGTTCCCACATCAAAATTTAAAATGAGAAATACGTCTACATACTAGAAAACTTTATTGGAAATCTCATTACTTACCACTCTTTTTAGCGATGATTCTATTATTTTGGAGGAAGTATTTTCTTGGGTTATCCTGCATTATTCCTTGTAATTTAAAAATGTTGTGTGGTTATTGTCTGTTTTTATCCTTTAACCAAAGACCTTTAGCCTTTATTTTTTTGAATCCAATCTCTCTTTTATTTCTCTCGCCTCTCGCCTTTGAAACAAATCTTCTACCGACAATTCCAAATAATCTTGTGGAAGTGTTTGAAGTTAGGGCATATTGAATTAAGGGAGAGTTAGCCAAATAACCACTATGGGACATGAAATAGAGAATATAGCTATGGATCCAGCAAAATTAAGTCAATAACAAAAGCATGCTGTATTTGGACAACTTTACCCACACGTGAGAGCTGGGAAGAGATCTTGTGCGGCTGGCGTGGCGAAGCTCTATCCTTGTGTTGGAGCCAAGATTTATTCCCTCTCAAAAACTCAAAAAGCCTCGATCAATATATGGTATGCCTTGCTCATATGATGTATTTATTTCCAGCAAACACAACTAAAACTCAAAGACAACACCTTTACTTGCATAATTAATTATGTTTCTCTGAATTTGTTACACAAAATATGTTACGTTAATCAATTGAGCCACCGTTTGCTATGTGAAACAAATACTTGTGAGTTGCACCATACATTTTAGTGGTTAGAAACACAATTTTGGATACGTTGGCAGAATAGTATAGTACTTGATCAAGTAGTACTGAGATCTTTATTTATCCTTACAAACTCTACCATTATGTTTTTGCCTATCATTGTAACTGATGCTCACATAGAATAGATGTCAAAATAGTCGACATTAAAATAGACGATTACTTACAAAGAGAATAGAAATTTCCCTTATTATCCTTCTCTGTCACCATCATTCACCCTTCATACACCCATGGTCCGCACTCAATAGTTTGATCCAAATTCAACTTCTTTACGTTCTCTTTTCAAACATCTCCATTTTCCGTGCACTACAAACTTACATTCGTCTCCAATTTCTATTCCGATTTAAACCAAGAAAAGACAAAAGGAAAAGAGATCTATGATAATTAGAAATCACTGAAGCGAGGAAGATTGTGGTGGTTGAGATGGAGGCGATTATTGAATGATTCATCACCACTCTAAAAAGTGGTTCTTAATAAAAACTTTTTGATTTTCGATTAGCGCGTGACATGAGCTGATTTCTCAATTCTCTTATATGCCACAACAAGAATTGAAACCACAAGACCAGGACATTCATGTAAATCGAAAGCAAGGAATGTTGTCAGATCCACCACGGCAAAGACGATTAAACTCCAAATCGAATCCTAAAGCCCTCTAAATCCCGAATTGTCAATCCAAATAACACTAAAATGAACCATAGAAATAGGGATGTTAAAATGGGCTCAACCATGTAGGGCTGGCCCTGACCCTAGTAAAATTTTTGAGCCCTAAGCCCTATATAATATATCAGGGCCTAAATAGGGCCAATGTTAATTAGCCCTAAGATTTTTAGGGCTTACCAAGGGCTAAGTTTTCAATCAAAAACACAATTATATTTTTTCATAAAAAAGACAAAATCACGTTTTCCGCCAAAACCGCAAAATTATTTTTCCTCCAAAAATGCAAAATTCACTTTTTCGTCTAAACTCCCAAAATCATGTTTTCCCGCCAAAAACACAAAATCACGTTTTTCGCCAAAACCCCGAGTTCACTTTTTCCCATCCAAAACGCAAAATCATGTTTTTCCGCCAAAACTCCAAATTCACCTTTTTTGTTTACAACCCCGAAATCATGATTTCCCACCAAAAATGCGAAATCGTGTTTTCCCGCCAAAAACGCAAAATCGCGTTTTTCGTCAAATTCACTTTTTCCGTTTACAACCCCGAAATTATGTTTTCCCGCCAAAAATGCATAATCATGTTTTCCCGCCAAAAACGTAAAACCGCGTTTTTCCGCCAAATTCACTTTTTCCGTTTACTACCTCGAAATCATGTTTTCCCGCCAAAAATGCATAATCATGTTTTCCCGCCAAAAACGTAAAACCGCGTTTTCCCGCCAAATTCACTTTTTCTGTTTACAACCCCGAAATCATGTTTTCTCGCCAAAAACGCAAAATCGCGTTTTCCGTCAAATTCACTTTTTCTGTTTACAACCCCGAAATTATGTTTTTCCGCCAAAAATGCATAATCATGTTTTCCCGCCAAAAACGTAAAACCGCGTTTTCCCGCCAAATTCACTTTTTCTGTTTACAACCCCGAAATCATGTTTTCCTGCCAAAAACGCATAATCATGTTTTCCCACCAAAAACACAAAACAGCGTTTTCTCGCCCAGACCGCAAAATTATGTTCTCCCGCTAAAACCAAAAAAGTCGCATGTTCCGCCAAAACCGTCAAAATTGTTTTTCCCAACCAAAAACGCAAAATCACGTTTTTTTCCAAAACCGCCAATTGCATTTTCCCGCTAAAATCATATCTTTTCGCAAAACCCACAAATTTGTGTTTTTTTTTGTAAAAACCGCAAAATCACGTTTTCTACCAAATACCGTAAAATTACATTTTTCCCTAACATTGTTATATTATTTTTGTCCCGCCAAAACCGGACAAATTTTATATAATGTTTTATTTTAAAAACAAAACATTATATAAAATACATTGTCGATTTTTATATTTTGTTTCTAATTTTATATATTGTTTTGTTTTAAAAAAAACACATTGTAAATTTAAATATAAATTTTTATTAACAAATTCAATAAATTTAACTTTTAAACACTTTGTTTATTATCAAACAGGGCTTATATAGGCCCAGGGCTTAAACCCTTTGTTTGAAATCTGATAGGGCTAATATAGGGTTAGGGCTTACTTAGGGCTGGACTTTCAAATGATAGGGCTGGGCTGGGCTGAGAAACCCTATTTAACATCCCTACATAGAAATCTTACATCCGAATAGATAAAAATTCCACCGCCCTCGGTAGAAACTTCAGGAATCTCAGCAGTTAATCTATTCCACCGTAATTGAGGAACAGAGAGATCGGCGATGTGTTACGGTGAGGGAGAAAGGCGATCACTGGTGATCGAGATTTCGATGGATCCATCAGCTGCGGCTGCGAGAAAGACGGAAGAGAGGGAATTTCAAGTGAGAAAAAGCGATTTGTGTTTGGGGGAGAGAGAAGTTATCGGAAATAACTTCACGCGCATAAGCTGGGTATTTTCGGTATTATTTCAAAAATATTCACAAAATATCGTAGCCATCTTCTATTTTGTGTACTCAGCAAATTTAATAAATTTTTGTCAATTATTTGACCAAATTTCCCTGTAAAAATCACATCAAGAGGGAAGAAAGAAAAAACACAAGCCCATTTACGTGTTGTCTCCGTTTCAGCAGAAGATTATGCTTGGTCTCTGGAAAGATCTACCGGAGAAGATCCACCACAAGGTCTATGAGAATTGGATCAGCACTATTCTCCTCCTCGCTCCGGTCATCGGAACCTACTCGTACGCTTCTCTTTCCCTTTGTCTCTATCTCTATCAATTGTTTGATTCAGGATATGATGATTGATTTGTAATATTCTTAGATCTGATTGTTAGGCGATATGTGTAGATTCGATTAGGTTGTGATTTCATCGGAACTATAGGCTTGATTTGCTTTTTAGGTCTGTAGTGAGGGTTTGGGCAATCACTAGATACTTTTAATACTTGCTATGGCTCCAAGTAGGTATCTTTGAGCGTCAGTGTGCAAGTAAAGCTCCAAAGTAAGCATTGCTCATGTTTCTGAGTTTTGATGTAAGATGAGTATTCTTTCGTCTATGTAGCTCGATTTGAGATGATGAGGATCGTAAGTGTTTCATGAAGCAATGATCATTAATTAGTTTTTCTCTTAGCAACAGAATTGTATAAGTTCTTTTTTAATAAATCCATCAATTTTCACATCTTTTCAATGGCATTTTGTTTTCCTCTATAAGTGTGTTGTGATCATGATTTGTATAGTTTTCAACTTTTCATTTGATTTTAATATGCGGGGTTTGGCTTTATGTTATTCGGTTTCTACTCTATATAATATTCACTGGTTAGGGTGGTTTAGTTGTTAATGGATCTTCGAATATCGAATGTAGATATATTCAACACTTTAAGGAGCATGAGAAATTGGAGCACAGGTTTTGAAACATGAAGACACAACTCCTTTTCCCATTATTTTGTTGAAGTCGTTTTCTCTACAAGTAGATTATGTTTTCTTTTTATTGTACAGATTCCACCGTTTGTTTTTGAAATATGAATTTTTTATTTTAAAAACCCCTAATGAAAATTTACTAACGGAGGAGACAAAAATTAAAATTTTCTAATGGGATTCTTAACTAAAAATGATGAAAAATTTATATTAAAAATTTTGTTAAGAACCCCATTAGAGGTTTACCAATGGACATGCTCTTAGAGTCTTTATTTAAATATGGAAAAGCCTAATCTAAAGAGTAGAACATAATATAAAGTTATGCAAAGTAACCCTATCAAATTACTGTTAACGTTGACTTGTAGAATCTATTTGTATATTGTAATCATTACTTTAGAGTTTTTAGATACTATGTTTATTTATGTAAAAGTCAAGATGGACCAGTAATCCTATTACGGAATGGATATAAGTAAATATAATTTCCGACACAACGGGAAGATTGATTGAAAGGATTTTTTGGTGTATAAAAACAAAAAAAAATTAAAAAATTAGAAAAAATGAGGTATGTGGCAAAATATAAACTATTAGATTTGAGATTTTTTGTTACTTTTTAAATTATAATTTTTTGTTATATTTTTAGTAAATTATCCCTAATTGAAAAAGTTTAGAAAAAAAAAAAAAAAAAACACTCAACAGAAAGTGAATATATTTTCCAACAAATAGTGGATAAGATAACATATTCCCCATCTGGTGGGGGCCAGAGTGAAGCCCTACCTATATATATATTTGCCTCTCCCTCTCCCTTTTCTGTTTCACAATTCCCACACAACCAAAGTCAAAAACAGATTTTACTTGTCTTCTTCTTGTCGAGTTCACGATGGTTCATCGTCCTGGTTCACGATTTGGTCCAAGCGATTTAGGGGCCGTGAGGCGTTATCTTCGCAACATGGTGGAGAGAAACAACAACAGTGACATAAAAACTATGGATTTGTACGAGGACGTGCCGTGGCTTCTAGATCACGTCTCAGATCCTCTGTTCAAGAAAAACCTTTGGTACTACTTCGTTCCGAGGACAAAACGAAGCCGAACCGTACCAGGAAGAGGAGAGAGCGAAGGCGGCACATGGAAATCCACCGGTAAGAAGATTAGCATCGAGGACGGAAACAAGAGGCCGGTCGGTTACAAGCGGAGTCTCGTGTTCAACAGGAAAGTAAATGGAAAGATTCCAGAGAAGACCAACTGGCTTATGACTGAGTTTTCACTTCACAAGGATGGTAGTGAGTTCCAAGATTTGGTCTTGGTTTTGCTCCGATACAAAAAGGACAAGAAAGACAATCTTCTTGGATTCAACGACGCCCCTCCGCTAGATCAAGAGCATGATGAGGTCCCTCAGCTAGAGCGAGAAGATCCTGAGGTCCCTCGGCTAGAGAGAGAACGTGTTGAATTAGATGATTTTGTTAATGAGCTTGAGTGGACGTTGCTTGAGGAAGAAGATCGTGAGGTCCCTCGGCTAGAGAGAGAACGTGTAGATTTAGATGATTTTTTTAATGAGCTTGAGGGGACGTTGCTTGATGAAGAAGATCCACAACAAGAGCAACAAAATACATCGAATCTTGCTCTTCCTCCTCCTCCGCAGATCAACTACAACAATGACATGATGATGATGATGTCGCCTCTTCCTCCTCTTCCTCCTTCTCTGCAAGGTCAAGGTTTTGGGTTCCAAACGATGATTACGACGACGCAGAGCAACGGGAACGACTTCATTATACCGAACAACGTCTTGATACCGAACAACGGGAACGACTTCTTTATACCGAACATGGAGAACAACGTCTTTATGCAGAGTTTCGACAGCAACTTCTCAATACCGAACAACAACAATGGCTTTATGCAGAACAACGGGAACGACTTCTTTATACCGAACAACGGGAACAACTTCGTGATGCAGAGCAACGACAACGTCTTGATGCAGAACAACGTGAATAACCGATGCAGAGCAATGACAATAACGTCTTGATGCAGAATAACGGGAGCGACTTCTTGATGCAGAGCAACGACAGTAACGTCTTGATGCAGAACAACGGGAGCGAGTTCTTGATGCAGAACAACGTGAATAACGTCTTGGTGCAGAACAACGGGGACGACTTCATGTGGAACCATGTGGATAATTTTGGTTTTGAAGGCGCGGAGTATGTGATGTTGGACATAGATCAACTACTCATGTAACTAGATGACTACAATCAAGAACCACCATTGATCCCTCAAAGCCAGAGGAAATTAGGCGTCAAGTGACCGTTAACAGTAATGTACTACTTTTATATGTAACAGTTACAGAGAACCAGCAGATGTACATGTAAAGGTTTATAGATGTAGGGTTTCCACATTGGAGATCTGAACTCGTTAATTTATTTGTATCATTTTTAATTCGTTTATTGTTTCTTACGTCTCATAACATCGATCAAAGTGAGATAGCGTTTTGAGCAAGGAAGAAGAGATCATATTAGCATTTCTATTTACTTGCCCTAAAGGATCGAAGCCCATTCTTGTCCACATTTGTTTATTTTCTATTTGTTGTTCTAGTAAATTTCATGTGGAGTCTTACTTTTGTATTTATTTTCTTTCGAAGCAATAAAATATTATTTTTAATGAAAATATAATTCGAGGATGCATATATAGATTGATACAAATTTTCTTCTTCTTTATCTAACTGGATACAAAATAAAAATTTAACTGTGTAGTTATGTATGTTCTTTTCCGAAGGAAATATAATACGGAAAAAAGTAATGAAAAACAAGGCCCATTGGTGGTTGTGTGGAGGTTGAGACACATGAGAGAGCGTCTGATCAAATTACAACAAACAAAGGCAACTTCACTTGCCCGGTGGGTTCAAGTCAAAGGGCAAAAAGAAACCAACTCTTTGCTTTATAAAACAAAACTCATTACCCCAAAAACTTAATCACACCATGGCTCACTTCCAACCTCCAAGGATCATTGAGACCAGCCACATCTCACCGCCAAAAGGCACCGTTCCATCAACCACTCTTCCACTCACCTTCTTCGACGCCCCGTGGCTCACTCTCCCACTCGGCGAGTCTCTCTTCTTCTTCTCTTACCAAAACTCAACCGATCGTTTCCTCAAAGACTTTGTCCCTAACCTCAAACAATCCCTATCTCTTACTCTCCAACATTTCTTCCCTTATGCCGGTAACCTTATCATCCTGCCACGCCCCGATCCTCCTTACTTACGCTACACCGATGGAGAAGACTCTCTTGTTTTCACCGTCGCAGAGTCTGTTGGAGCCGATTTCGATGATCTGAAAACCGATTCTGCCAAAGATATTAGAGTGTTGCACGACTTGTTGCCCAAGTTACCACCTCCTCATGTCTCCCCGGAAGGAACTCAAATCCGTCCAGTAATGGTGCTGCAAGTCACAATCTTCCCTGGAAGAGGAGTCTGTATAGGCAACACATCTACACATGTTGCAGGGGATGGAGTCACCATTACCCATTTCATGAAGTATTGGATGTCACTGACCAAGTCCAACTGCAGTGATCCCACCACAATTCTTCTACCCTCTCCACCAATTCACACCTGCAGAGACATGATCAAAGACCCCGGCGAGGTAGCCGCTGGCCACTTGGAGCGGTTTTGGAGCCAAAACTCTGGAAACCACAGCTCACATGACCCTCCTCCAAACATGGTCCTAGCAACTTTTGCAATTAGCCGGAATCAGATAGACAATCTCAAGCATTGGGTTCCAGAACCTGTTTCAACCTTTGTGGTGACTCTAGCTTTCACTTGGGTGACCTTGATCAAGACACTTATTGAAGACAACAAAACAGAGGCTAACGAGGAAGACGAAGTCTTTCACTTGATGATTAATGTGGATTGCAGGAACCGTCTCAAGTACACAGAACCAATACCTCAGACCTACTTTGGAAACTGTATGGCTCCAGGAATCGTATCTGTCAATAAACGAGACTTGCTAGGGGAAAAAGGCATATTGACAGCTTCAAATGCTATCACAGTGAGAATCAAAGACATGTTATCAAGCGATCTATTGAAAACAGCACCAACTTGGGGAGATGGAGTAAGGAAATGGGTCATGTCTCGTTTTCCAATCTCCATTGCAGGAGCTCCGAAGTTGGGCCTGTACGATTTGGATTTTGGATTGGGAAAGCTTTGCAAAATGGAGATAGTGCACATTCGAACAGGTGGATCTATTGCATTCTCAGAGTCCAGAGACGGTAGCAATGGAGTTGAGATTGGATTGGCACTGGAGAAGGCGAAAATGGATGCCTTTGCTTCAAATCTGAAACAGGGGATCAACAAATTCGGAATGTAGCATCCATTTTTCTCAATAAATGGAATTAATGTATCAGAAAAGTTCAGTAATTTTACTTTCCCTCGTACAATATCCTCATATCCTTTTGTTCATCTAAGAACTTGATGTAACGAGCCAAATGATGTATTGTTTAAAATGAACACAAAACCATAATTCCCATCAAAAACAGAACCAATTACATTCCACCAAAGTCCATCAGTCTCTGCGCCCATACACTCAGACAAACACAACAAAAACACTGAGGTTAATTTTTTCTGAGACAAAAATTTGGTGATCTTGTTTAACTCTAGTCTCATGGTTAAAAAAAGAGACCAAGCTGATGAGAACACAGACAATATCTGAGTTTTTTCAGACTACAAGCACAAGGATACAAGTGCATGTGTATAGTTTAAACTCAACACAACTATGAAATGATGTCTCAGTTAAATCCGTAGAAATCAAAGAAATTGCAGTTTCTGCCAAGGGGTTCTCCCTGTAAACAGGGTCTCGGCTCCACTGCACCTCGTACAATCGGATTATATCCTCATCGACGTTCCCAAAAAAATATACTCTTTCTAATAAAACCCAAAAACATGTAAGAAGATTCAACACTATCAAGAATTATAGGCTCAGATATGAATACAGCTTTTTCTATCAAGAATTATCTGAAGCAGAACTGGCGTATCAAGCTGTTACGATTACTCATCACTGCCCAAAAAGAAAAACCAAAACTTTCAATTAATTGGCTCATATTAAGAAATTCAACCATGTTTTACCGAATATGCTTCACTGATCTAACAATCTCAGAAGCGCGGGTAAGTTTTTAATCATCGCCAATTCAAAAAAAAACATAGCTACACTCGCCGATTCCATCAACAAATACGAAAGAGAATAAATTTAGCAGCTTTTTTGACACAGAAAAGCCTAATAAATAAGGCAAGCCTGCAACACAAACGGCAAAACAATCTAGCAGGAGCTTTGGGGCTTAGTTCCTCAAGTACTCTAATCAGATTAGCCCGGGAGGCTCCTGCGAGCCATATAGATATATAAAACATATAGTCGATCTAACTACACAAACCCTACAGATCGATCATTGTAAGCGACGAAGAAGAGAAGGTGGCTGTTGTATATAAATAACTGTCGCTGGTCAAAGCCCTAGACCTAATCTCTATGCCAAAAGTCGAAATTAGCCCCGTTAAAATTGATTGCGGTTTAATTTTAACCGGCCTGGTCACTTTTTCATATCTCTAGTCTGGTTTAAGAGAGAAAGCCTTTAGTGAATTACAATCTTGATTTTGAGATGTGTATGACTGTATGAGTCTGACCTTACAACAATTTCATGATAATATATATATATATGTCAATCTTTGAACAAACACCAACTACTACCAGGTGAAACCTTGACTCCTCTCTCCTTCATCTCCATTCTAAGTCTCTCTGCCTCTTCTTGTCTTCCAACACTCATATAAATCTTCCCCAACAACACGTAATTCGCCGGATTCTCTGGCTCTATCTTCCACAATTCCTTTGCAGCAGTCTCTGCTAGCTCAACCTCGCCGTAGTTCCTACAAGCTCCAAGTAAAGCTCCCCATGTCTTAGCCGTTGGCTTCTCAGGCATAGCTTGAATCACTTTGTACGCTTCTTCAAACCTCCCTACTCTGCTTAAGACATCCACCAAACATGAGTAATGGTCCTTGCTTGCACGCAAACCGTAATCATCCTGCATTCTCTTAAAGTAAGCAAGAGCCTCCTCGGCTAAACCAGAGTGACTACAAGCCTTTAGCACGTTCAGAAACGCTATGTCATCGGGTAATACTTTAGCTGATTCCATTTCTTGAAATGTTTTGACAGCTGATTCCGCGTCACCGTGAACCGCATAAGCGGATATCAAGCTACTCCAAGCAACCACATCTCTATCAGTCATGCTCTCAAACACCAATTTCACATAGAAAATACTTCCGCATCGCCCGTATGCCTCTACTAACCCGCTTTTCAATTGCGGATGTGGCTCAATCAGATTCCTAAAAGCATATGAATGAATCTCTTTAATTAATCTAAAAGCCCCAATAACTGAACAAGCGGATACTAACGCAAGAAGGGTAATCAAATTAGGCTTGAATCTAAATTCAGTCATCTTCCTATAGAATTCAATAGCCTTATAAGACCCATCTTCAGTACTCACTAAACCCTTTATAATAGCATTGAAAGAAGACTCATTTGGCATAACATCCATAGCTTCATACAACTCAACCGCTTCCTTGATCTTCCCACAATGTGTATAATGTGAAATCATCGCGTTCCACACAACCGCATTCCTCTGAGGAATTTCGTCGAACAGTTTCCGAGCGTGAGAAACAGACAAGCATTTACCATACATATCGAGTAACGAGCATCCAACAAATGGGTTAGACAGAAAATTAGATTTTACGGTGTGTGCATGGACTGATTCTCCGAGAACAGGACGAAAAGCTGCAGCGCAAGATTTCAGAGCGAGTGAGAAGACGTGTGCGTCGAGAGGTAAGTCGAAAGAAGAATGCATTTGACGAAAGAGATTAAGAGCTTGTTCATGGCTTCCTTGGTTTGAGTAAGAGCTCAGTTGTTTAGTGAGAGAGATCAATTTAGAGCAGTTCAACGCGTACGAAGAGGACATGGAGATTTTTGGTGTTGGCGACAAGAAACGCGACAAAACAAACATCAACCGATATAACAGATTTCAAGAATAATCGACTACTTTATTATTTATTAAATATTTATGTAGTCCTGTTGATAACTAAGTCGTTGTAGTATAGTGGTAAGTATTCCCGCCTGTCACGCGGGTGACCCGGGTTCGATCCCCGGCAACGGCGAATATTTTGTTTTTCGCTGTGAAAAGCTTATTGGGCCCATAAAAGCCTAACACATCCTTTGATTGTTCTTGTTGGGCTACTTTTTTGCTCCTGGTCTCTTGTATACATGTTCTACTTCCTTGATTCATCAGTGTTACTTCAAAATTTCTATAACCAAAAATTATATATCAAACAATATACAGCATGACATTATGCACATCAGCATTATATAACCTCAAGAACACTGTTTTCTCCTAAATTCTTCAGACGACAGTGTTTGAACAAGCTCCTGCAATCTCTCAGAACCAGGACCTAGTTTCAACACCGAGTCATTGCCTTGTACAGAGCACGGATCATTGCCATTATCCGAGCTCCCGACACACCATCCTCCCGTTGCAAACCGGTGTGTACGTCCCAATAGCTCTTTATCGATCTTGTCTAACACAGGATCGTTCTTGTGGAACTTACGCGCGAATGGAGCTTTGCTCTTGACCATATTATCAAAATCTTTTAACGAGAGAGAAACGGGGTGCTGCTTTGGAGGATTGTCCCAAGCAATGTAGTGAAGGTCGTGACTGACTGCAGTGTTGATAAACTCTTTGCTGTTGCAGATTACTGTGTGTAAGTATCCTTCAGGAGATGATACGAAATTCGTGTAGTACATTAGTATCGTTCTTGGGAAATTGTCCCATCCCCAAATGCAGTACTCGAGGAAAGATCGAGTCAACATTATCCAAGCTGAGCCTGCGGAATGAAGACATAAATTCATCTTCAGGACATTCATAATGTTTTCAGGTCAATGAAACTGTGAGATTGAAGAAGCTAACCGGTGAATAGCTTGAAAGAAGTGGGAAGTGATCGTCGTTGAGTAGTCCAAGCAATGTCGGATTTCTTTGATAGGTATAGGCCAGGATCAACAATGATCGATTTAGCCCTCTGGTTCCTGCGAAAATGGTCCAAGTAAGTACACATGCTTTGAGATTCCGGTGTGACTTAACTAAAGCGTTTCTTTTCATCGTTATACTTACAGTTTCCATCCGGTGAGCTGCATATGCTCGATGAAATTGAGATTCCGTGACAGATTTGAGAAGACATATAGCAAATCTGCAATAGCAGAAAGAAAAGCGACAAAATTTTGTAAGTGCAAAATGGCCAAAGATCAAAGACTACTATAACATGATAAAGGGAGTATCTTTATGCAAAGGAGATTCATTCACTAACCATCTTGAGTTACGAGAGGATAATCCGAGGCACTAAGGTTGATAAACCAATCCCAATGTAAGCTTTCTCTTAGCAAAATAGCAACAGCTTGAAGAGTAGAAGCAATCATTGTAGGGCCTTTATAAGTAACAAGATTAGACTGAGCCATCACCCGAACATTCTCCATTTGACGAAATGTTGGATCACTCTTCACAGTCATTGCTAGTTCCATCCGTTCTCGAGGTGGAGCCTCAAGATCCAAATGCAAAACATACTGGTTTCTAGGATGGTACACAGCTTGTAAAGTCCTCATCATCCTATGACTATCGCCTTTTGTTCCCGATATCAGATAAGCTAACCGAGGAAGCTCTGGACTAACATCAGCCTTTGATTTCAAAGATTGTCTGAAATCTGATTCTACAAAGTATTCATTAGACTCTGAAACAACATCTAATGGCAACTGATCTTCCGCATCGAATTTTCCGTAAATGGACAATATCAGGAGTATAATCGACATGATCAAGCTAGCTAGAAAAGGGAACATCCATTTTCTGTCCCTTAAAGCTCTAAATCCTGAATGTAAACTAACATGTCTTTTCACTCTAGCAAATGGGTCTCTGATTGAAACCAGCTTCCTATACAGTTTCTTCATTCCCTAACCACTTAATCCTATCCAACGAAGAAACCCAATTCAGAGACGATCGAAGTTGTCTATACAATACCAAATTAGCATCAAAGCCCCAATCTTTTGTAACAAAGTAAGCAAAGGAATCTGATTACAAATTCAAATCAATATAAGGGTTGATGCGAATTCGATTAACAGAACTTCAAAAACCCAGACCAAGAACTGATTCGCAACAAAGTTTCAGAATTGGGAAAGAAATGGCTTTTTTTTTGGCATGCAGCCAATGGAAAGAGAAAAAGTTTTGTTTAGTCCAAAGCTGAGTCAGATCTAATACAAAATTCAGACACTAGAAAGAAGGCGATGCTTCAAGTTTAAGTATTGAATTACCTTAAAGAACCAAGACACGTCCGTTGAAAAAGACAGACGCTAAAGAAGAAAATTAGAGGCTAGCAGAAAGAGACAGGATTAGAGTTTGCAAAAATATTATGGACAAGAGCAGAAGAGATAAAGTTTCAATCTTTTTTGGAAAAAAAGAAGAAAGTTGTAGAGAAATGGAATTGTCTTTAGATTCTCAAAGCTGTCTAAAGAGAGAATGTGAACTCAACGCCGCGAAAGAGAGACAGAGAAATACAGAAAGACATGTCAATTACTTTAAAAATCAAACATTTTCGTAGCGTTGGCCTTTTAATTGTTCTCAAAATCAAAAATCATTAGAGATTTTAATAGCCACCTTACAAGCGATGATGTGCACGTGGCATTATCAACGGATAAGAATGCGTTAGATAAGTAACGAGATTAACGGCGTGAAAGATAGAAAAAAACTGTTCTTTTGCTCCTAGTTCACTATAGCCAGTTTGAATCTGGTACAAGAAGAAAAAGGATCAGAGTTTTGGTTTGATTGACTGTTAGCAATTAGAGAATGAGTAGAAAAAAGATCAAAAATCATAGCTGAGTTATTTGATTTACCAAAAAAAATGGCATACAAAACTAGATAAAACATGTTTTTTTTGACACAATCAAAATGCTTCACAAAAACAGTTTCATCCAGACTGTTGCCGACCTCGACCTCGACCTCGCCCACGTCCACCAAACCGACCACGACCCCTACCCCTACCCTGACCACGGTGGCCCCTTCCTCGTTCAGAAGACTGCCCGTTGCTAAACCCTTGAGACTGTGGTTGCAGTGGGGACTGTGGATTAGTTGGTGACTGAGACTGTGGACGCGTTTCAGATTGCATTTGGAACTGCGGGTTCATTGGAGATTGTGGCGGGTGGTTCAGCATTTGGAACTGCGGGTTCATTGGGGACTGCGGGCGGGGTTGGAACTGCGGTTGCATTTGGAACTGTGGGTTCATTGGAGACTGAGGGCGATGCATTTGGGGCTGTGGCTGGTGCATTTGAAAACCTTGAGAAGCAAACAGATTAAAATTCAGCTCATTCGGTAATTGCGGATGCTGAATACCGCGACCCATCCCAAACTGTTGTTGGTTGAAACAGTTCTGACCAACTAATGCAGGCCATGGCGCTGAAGCCTGTCCTGGAAAGAAGTTTAAGCCTCCCGGTCCACCTGGCATTGGCATCTGGCCACCATTGAACTGTGGTTGGAACATCATTTGATTTTGATTTTGCATCACCATCAAAGGTATCTGCATTTGGGCAAGATTGGGCATTCCCATCTGATTAGGTATAGGAGGAAGCTGATATGGGTTCTGCTGATTATTCTGGGGTCTCCATGCTCCACCGTTTGGAGGGAAACCGTCCATTTGTGGACGTGGGTGATGATTGGAAACCGGACCACCCATTTGAGGATCAGAACGGTTTGAGGGTAGAGAACTAGACCCCTGGTTCTCTGTCCATTCCCCTGAGTAACTGTTTGTAGGCCTTCCAAGATCTCGGTTTTTCTTCTTCTTGTTTCTTGTATTACCGGTATTTTGGTCATTCATCATCCCTCTCTTTTCCATCTTCTGCAATCTTCTGTATTCAGCTTCTTTTTCATCATCCGAGAACTCAAGCTCGTCTGATATCTCCTCGTCGTTATCTCCAGATGCATCATAACCTTTCTTCTGCAGTTCCTTGATATTGAGAATATGTTGAGCAAAATCCGCGACGAATGAGACAGGTGTACCTTGACTAATCCCTTCTGGTACTTCGCTCTCTGAATTGAACCTCACAATGTAGTAAGGGGACTTTACGGGTCCAAAGATCTCATCCACCAGTCCCAATGGACTTCTTCTTTCAGTTATCCATAGGATAGAACCTTCAGTCAAAGGACTGTGTTTTTCCATTCCCTCAACTATTACTTGTGTGCTCATTACCTGTAAAATCACAAACCACACGGGTTTACGTTTTAGAAGCGGACTACCAAGAAATCAAACATAGAAGAAGCAGAGGAATTTGTATGATACCGAAAGAACAACTCCAACAGGAAGTGTGGCATGATGCGGTTCCAGAGTGACATCCACAGGTGGAACTGGGGGAAGCTCCTACAAAAGTTAAATGGAAGAAAGCTTTCATAAGTAATGCCAAATAGCCTGAGGATGGTACATAGTTTTCTTGCTGCAATTTCTAATCAGTACTCTACATAAATATGGATCGTACTTCTTTCAAGAAAACAAAGCTCTGACGTTGGAGCTAGCAACAGCTACCTAAGGCTAAGAGACCACCAAAAGAATCAACCACTAATAGCTATGAAATGTGAAAGTTGAAGCATAGGTACCTTGAGCTCATTCTTTGACCTTATAGGCTCTTTTGTTTGTAAACCGAGGTCCTCATCCTCATCATTGCTCCAAGCAATCATCTCATTCACTTCATCATCGTCATCATCATCATCATCATCATCATCACTATCATCTTCAACCTCATGCTCCTCATCTACACTGTCTATCTCGCCCTCTTCAAGTTCCCCTGCCACACCATCCTCTTTCCCCATGACCATTGGATCTTCAAACTTCTTTTCTTTCTTATTGTCCTCCTCTTCTTCACTCTCCTCCTCATCACTCTCCTCTTCTTCACTGCTACTACTATCACTATCGCTCGAGGTATCACTCTCAGACTCACCAGAATCAGATTTCTCCTTAGCCCCACCACTTTTCTCATCATCATCTATGGTCAAACTAACCTTCTCCAACTCAACTTCAATAGAAGAAGCCAAACCCTCACCTGTTTTCTTCAACTCTGATTCATCCAAATTCATAGCGGGACAAGCAACAGACAAAATCTCACCTTCCATTGGCTTAGACTTGTCAGAAACAACAGGCTCTGGCTCTTTCACTGCTGGTTCAGCCACACCGTCAATTTCTTCAGACATGCCAGTACAAAGCTCGGGCGTTACTTCAATCTTGGACTCAGACGTAACCGAGCTCACTCCAACTTTTTCAGAAATTTCACCACAAAGCTCAATCGATTCAGACATAACAACCGAGGTCTGATTATCCGGACCTTCTTGACCCATCTCCATTTCGTCCTCAAAGAAATCAAAGTCCTTATCCTCTATGCTAAACTCCTCGATGTTGGGATTATTCCCCAACCAGTTGCAGGAATCGAAATCCAGAAAGGAATCGATTGAAGGGAAATCAAGAGTATCCTTGAAAGCTTTTACCTTGGAGTCTTGATCGATGACTTGGACTGGAGCTAGCTCTTCTTCAACGGTTTTAGGTGGTTTAGCGGGAAATCCAACCATGTCAAGAAGAGAGAGAGCGAAGAAGAAAGTGAAAGAACATGACTTTCGAGAGTTAAAGCGGCGGCTAAGTAATAAAGGCAGAGACTTGAGCAAAGGCGCGAGGGTTTATCGCAGATACGTTAGGGTTTTGAGAGCAGAGGAGTAAAGTAATCTGTTGGTTCCAAATTAGGGTTTTAGCCTCTCCCTCCACCTTCTATGGCTCCTTTTATTTATTTTTATTATAATGGTTTATAATTTCTTTTTTCTTTTTTTTTGGTCACATGATTTTTTTTTTCATCTAAAACATCATTCATTCATACTTTATAATACAAAGATCTTATACAAAGGTGGGATGCGTTGTTAATACACCAAACCGGCAAAACCTAGTCCGCTGGAGCCAAAAGCCTTAAAAGAAACCAGAACCCAAGCTAAATTCTATAAAAACGACAAACAAAGTAAAGCACTAAAAGAACCCAAACTCAAAGCTATAAACAAAGAACAAAGGAAGATCAAACAAGCAATCCCATAGAAGCAGTTGGATCCGATGCGCCAAAGAACGAGAGACGAGCTGAAACCAAACTCGTCCAAACTCAAAAGATAATAGCAACACCGGGAGAAAAAGAAGTTTGACCCCAATAGTTCAAAGCAGAAGCACTAACATCATCACCGCCCCTCCAAAGAAACAATCCAAAACGAATCGATACAAGCTTAAGAAAGTGAACCTTGACATCTACAAAGAGATACGTCAAAGAGGACCACCAACACTTTACCACAGGCCTCGCTCGCCAACTTCAGCCATCTACAGACACAAAGAAGACCACGTTCACGTAAGATAAAGGCTGAAGATCTACACCACTGTACATACTTGATTCAAACCCCAAACCCAAAGGATCCAAAGGGAAGAACTAGTAGATGCTCATCAACAATGCACCATCCAATTGACGAACCCAAAGTAGAAACCTAAACCAAACCAAAATGTATTCTCCCCAGAAGGACGAAACCACGCATCAGAGCAAGGAGACCAGAAACTTGCACCTAGTAGGCCAAATCCATACGAATAAAACTCATCCCCACTAACAAGAACCAAGCTAACCGAAATAACAAGGACCCTACAATTGAACCAAGCTAAAACCGATGGAACCAAATAGCCAAGACAACCAAGCAAAGAGGCTAAGACCGCAAATTACTGACCAAAATCGATAACCCAGAACCTTAACCCAAACACAAGATCAAGCTTGAGCTACAAACTTACGACCACAGCCTCGAAGGAGAGACGGAGAGAGGAACATGGCCACCCAGAACCAAACCCAAACCGACCCTCTCCGAACACGGCCAAGCAAGATCCCATGCCTGAGCAGAAAGGGGAAAGCACGAGCCCCACCACCCCGAAGGCGTCGCAACTCATCCACCCCCAACACCCACGACACAGCCGAGTCCACCCAACCCACCAAAGCCAAGTCAGAAGTCGAAGAACCATCTTTTAATAGAAGCTCCAATTGCAGCGAAGACCCTAAGCACAACAAAATCAAAGCCTAAAACAAAGGGATCCAGCATCGGCGCTACGAAAGTCGCCGGTCACCGGACCAAACGGAGCAAAATCTGTCGGGGTTGCTGTAGCAGTCACGGATACTGTAGCAATAGCCTTCTCAGATTTAGAGACAATTTTAACTATATTCAAATTTTTACAATTTGGTCACATGGTTAATACTTATAAATTATGATAAATACAAAAGTTATATAATTTGATGGACTTTTTTTAATTATTAATCCGTAAAATGATGAACCGTTAAATAATATGTGAATTCAGCTAGATTGATTAGTCTTGTAAAATTGGAGTAGTAGTTTATATCAAACACTACAAATTTGCTAGTAGTCATTACCAAACCGAATACCCAAATGGTCATATCTAAGCTTTGGCTAAAAAAAGCTACGAGCAAATCTCCTCCGGCTCAAACCGTCCATTTGGATTATGTTATAGTACCAAACAAAAGTTTTACTATTTACAAAATTAGAAGAAGGAAAATTGCAACTTTGTGATCGATCATACCCATTTTTCACCTAAATAGTTCGTTTTTTAAATTTGTGCTTATATTTTCCCATTAGTTAAAAAGTACCCAACTTTGAAGAAATTGTGTTCCGGTGATTGTGGCGCCTCCGATGAAGCGTCATTTCAGTCAACAAGCCTCCTCTCTATGTCTCACGCCGTCAATTTCATCTTCTTCTTCTCCGACGAAACAATCTCGGATCCTGGAGCTCTGTAAATCGGGTCGGCTCACGGACGCCATTCGGATCTTAAACTCAACGGACTCGTCTGAAATCTCTGCGAAGCCGAATCTCTACGCGCCTCTTCTTCAAACATGCACCAAAGTCTTCTCCTTTATCCACGGACTTCAGTTTCACGCCCATGTCGTTAAATCGGGTCTGGAAACGGACCGGTACGTTGGGAACAGCTTGCTCTCACTGTACTTCAAGCTAGGACCTGATATGAGAGAGACCCGGAGAGTTTTCGATGGAATGTTCGTCAAAGACGCGATTTCGTGGACTTCGATGATGTCTGGATACGTTGGAAGTAAAGAACACGTTAAGGCGCTTGAGATGTTTGTGGAGATGGTGAGTTTTGGTTTGGAGCCGAACGCTTTCACGTTGTCTTCGGCGGTTAAAGCTTGCTCTGAGCTCGGAGATGTTTGGCTAGGGAGGTGCTTCCATGGTGTTGTTATTACTCGTGGGTTTGAGTGGAACCATGTTATCTCTAGCACATTAGCGTATATGTATGGTGTGAATCGAGAACCAGTGGATGCACGCCGGGTGTTCGATGAAATGCCTGAAGCAGATGTTATTTGTTGGACTGCTGTACTCTCTGCGTTTTCAAAGAATGACTTGTACGAGGAAGCTTTGGAACTTTTTTACGCGATGCATAGGGGTAAAGGGTTGGTGCCTGATGGGTCTACATTTGGGACGGTTTTGACGGCTTGTGGTAATCTGAGGAGGTTGAAGCAAGGGAAAGAGATTCATGGGAAGCTTATTACAAATGGGATAGCCAGCAATGTGATTCTTGAGAGTAGTCTTTTAGATATGTATGGTAAATGCGGATCGGTACGGGAAGCTAGGCAAGTGTTCAATGGGATGTCTAAGAAGAACACCGTCTCTTGGTCTGCCTTACTCGGAGGATACTGTCAGAATGGACAGCATGGGAAAGTGATTGAGATGTTCAGGGAAATGGAAGAGAAAGATCTCTACTGTTTTGGGACTGTTCTTAAGGCATGTGCTGGTTTGGCGGCAGTAAGACTTGGGAAAGAGGTTCATGGCCAGTATGTCCGAAGAGGATGTCGTGATAATGTGATTGTGGAATCGGCTTTAGTTGACCTGTATGGGAAATCGGGGTGCATAGATTCTGCTACTCGTGTGTACTCGAAGATGTCAATTAGAAATATGATAACATGGAACGCAATGCTTTCTGCGCTGGCTCAGAATGGAAGAGGTGAAGAAGCTGTTAGTTTCTTCAATGATATGGTTAAAAGGGGGGTAAAGCCTGACTACATCAGTTTTATTGCGGTTCTCACCGCCTGTGGTCATGCGGGATTAGTTGACGAGGGACGCTATTACTTTGCATTGATGGCTGAGAATTATGGGATCAAACCAGGTACTGAGCATTACAGTTGCATGATTGACCTTCTAGGCCGTGCAGGTTTGTTTGAAGAAGCCGAGAGTCTCTTGGAGAGAGCAGAGTGTAGAAATGATGCGTCTCTGTGGGGAGTTCTGCTTGGACCTTGTGCTGCAAATCCAGATGCCTCTGGTATTGCAGAGCGGATTGCAAAGAGAATGATGAAGTTGGAACCAAAGTACCACATGAGTTATGTGCTTCTTAGTAACATGTACAATGCGATAGGTCGCCATGGTGATGCCCTCAACATTCGTAGGTTAATGGTGAGAAGAGGAGTAGCAAAGACCATTGGACAGAGTTGGATTGATGCTCATTAAAAAGCTATAAAGTTTCCTGTCCCCTCTAGGGATCTTGCTTTAGCATGTATGAAGAAATGGTTTTGACAACTTGAAACCAAATAATTTTGCCTCGAGGTCTCCATCTACTCGATTTAGTCTTTACAAAGTAATTCAAACAAAAATTTGCCAGCCTAAACTTTGCATAGAAAAGGGGTTTGTATGTTGTGTGGAGGATTCAAGATTTAACCTCAAGCCACCATTGATGCATTTTCCAGTGAAGCGTGTTGTCTTCATAGTGCACGCATCAATGTCGAATGTGTAGCTTCGCGCTTCATCTCTGCAGCTTTGCCACTCCCTCGGAAGTATGCATATACTTGCTGTAAATCAAATATTGCACTTCATGGGTTAGAAAAATGAACGGACGGATACAGTGTTGAGAAATTCTGGAGTATGAAGAAGTTCAGAAACCTGAATGACCCAGATATTGAGAAGTGTTTCGATGCAGAAGAACCCCGCACCAATGAAATACATTATCTGTGAAGGAGAAAAAAAGAAGAAAATTTGGTAAGACTGTCACAAGCCGAAGTCAAGTATTCGTAAATCGGCAGAAAAGGTACTTACACCAACTGCAGCATTAGTAGTTAGAAGCTCAAGTGCTGGCAAGAAACCTCTGTCCACAAAACCAACAATACATGGAATCAGATGGAGTTTGTTCAAGATTTGAAAGGTTTTAACATCTTCAACAAAAGACGAATCGTTAAAGAAAGTAGAAGAAAAAGATTGATTCTGATGCTTTCATATAGAAGAAAAGTCTTACGTGAGAGACTTTCCTTGAAAGATGACTGGTGGAGCAACTGCAGCAAAGCCGCAAAACGCAATGTGAAACTGAAAAGTGCAAGAGAGGGTAAAAAGCTTAGTTGTATCCTTTCATGGCTTCCTGAAAAAACTTTGACGCAGAGGAATGCGATTTATCTTACCACATAAAACAAGAAAAAAGTTCCAAACTTGAGGGCACTATCAGTTCTGCAAGAGGTACGCACACGATGTATTATCAACTAGTTTCATATATCTTTTCACGATGTGTTGTGTTCTCGAGCAAGTTCCAGCATATACTTAGAGAGCTGATTTTACCTTGTAGCTCGGTAAAGAGGACGGTACCATAAGACGTAAGCCCCAGGGACCCCAGCAATGAAGTAGATGATTGAGAGAAGCCATATAGTGGGACCTGAATACAAAAAAAAAAATCACATCAGATTAATCATCATGATCAGAGGAACTATGAAACTGATTATTTGGGTAAAACAGTAACCTTCTCCGTTGATCCAAGCTACAGTTACTGCCACAATATTCCACAGGAGACATCCTATTAAACCTGCATAGTTAAATAATTTAGTCTGTTAACTTTTGTCTGGATTTGTTGCAGTGGTCTAAGGCGGGTTTTGCATACCTAACAATGTGGTGAATGCGACGTATTGGATCTTCTGTAAGTGAATTGGAATCTCGTTTGGAATGTCATGATGAATTAGAGGGAAAAACTCCGGCCAATTCTTCACCTCAATGACAACTCCAGCTGCCAAAACAATCGTATTAGTCAAGTTAGCTACAAAAACCCGAAAAGATCATTCGAAGATGTAGAAAACTCATATAGAAGATGATTATCTACATTGGGCTATTGCGTCTTCTCTTCTTTTAAGCTCCTGCATTACAATGAGAAGAGGAAGACCGTTTAATCCAAGTCACATGGAAACTGTAGGTCTCGAGATTAGCTTGGATTTCAACCATGGAGACTCGGTTACCAGAAATTACCTGCTCTTTCCGCTTCAATTCATTCTCCTTAGCCTGAAGTTCCATCTCTTTAGCTCGAAGATCCTTCAAACAGAAAGACCGAAAATGAGATTCGCCGTTTCATCAAACCACCAAACCTGACAGGTAAAGGAAGATATGGTACCTTGCCGGAATCCAAAGGGATGTCAACGGTAACACCACGATCATAAGGTTCCGGTGGAAGCGGTTTGAGATAGGAGTTGCTTGCAGGAGGAACACTTGTATGATTCTACAACATTATAAAATCAAATGGATAAATAAAGACACTACAGAAAGATCAGTCATTCATTCTAGATTCAAGAAACAAAGCTCTTTACCGCGAAAGGATTGATCTCTTCATCAGCAAATGGATTAGGATCGTGTCGCGCCATTTCTGAGATCGTTTGTTTATAGATCAAGAAATTTATTCAAGAAAGAGTTTTTTTTCAGAGATTGGAGGTCGTTGAATTTTGACAGAAATCGAAAATGGGAAGAAAATGGTTTCAACGAATGGGTACTTTGTAGTCAGAGAGAGAAAACAAATTCAATGGCATTTGTGCGCGCGAGAGAAATCGCAGGCATTTTAGTGGCTCCCAACACACAAGTCACAACTTCGCCTGTAACAGATTATTCTATTGTTAGTTTATCACTTCATTAACTCAATTACATAATGGAGCTTATATTCTATATTCAAGGAACACCCCAAAAATTAATTAATAAATCATTATTACAATGGATTCAGCTTAAACATGTTAACATGATGTTACAACCAAAGCACACACTAAATTTAGTAACTACTCTCTCTTGTACTTAAAAGACAAATCTAACTTTGATTGGTTTGAAAGCTCACAAATAAAAGAACATATCACTGTTACAAATAAAATTCAGAATCAGAGCTTTCAAGTAAAGTTCTAAACTTGACACGCCTTTTAACACTACCCATTCTCTCATAACCAATCCCAATTTTGCTATGCATCAACTTCATAGCTAAATCTGATTTTCCAACTTTCCTCAAAGCATTGATCATAACAGTACGGATCCTTCCAGGTACTTCTCTTCCCCTCTCAGTAATCCCATCAGCTAATTTACAAGCTTCCTTAATCCGACCAGCTTTACACAATGTATTAATCATATCTTCACAAGCTGCATCAAGAATCACACCCATTGGAGCTAACTCATCCAATATCTTACACGCTCTCCCCACTTTTCCCGATAAACAAAGCCCGGTCTTATCAGCCTCAAGACCTCTCGTCTCCATATCTCTAAGCTTCTCCATAGCTTTCTGTGTCTGCCCTGCTTTACAATAACCCTTGATCATCGTGTTATACGTAACAACATCTGGTTTGACCCTGCCACTTTCCATAACCTCAAAGACACGCTCTGCGGAATCAATGAACGCCGAGCTCACTAATCCGTTCATCAAAAAGTTATAAGTATACAAAGTTGGCTCAATCCCATTCTCTTTCATTTTACGCCAGACCCACAACAATTCCTCCACCATTCCAAGCTTTCCAAAGCTCTTAATCAGAGAATTCGCAGCAGAAACATTCATAGGAAACTCTGTTTTCCTAATTTTACTACACACAAACCTAATTCTCTCCACATCGTCCCCCAGAGCCAAAACATCAACCAAAGAGACATAACACTCAAGCTTATGCACATACTTCTTCTGCTTACCAGCCCAACAAAAGAACCTCCAAGCAATACCGGGTTTATCACGAATCTCATCGGATTTCAACACAAACGTAACAAAATTGGGAGATAGTTTAATAAGGAACTTACGACAGAAACCGTCTAGATTCGATTCCATTGAAGCCGAACCATCTAAAAGGTTGAGAATTTGGCTTACCCATGGAGATGGCTGGAGATTTCGATTCAATTTCACCAAATCGGAGACATCGTTAAAGGGCTCTATCCATTCGGGAGGAGGAAGTGAACTGCTACTGAACACACATCTAACACTCGTTCCCGAGCTCGACAGAGGCAAACACTCTGACTCTTCCGACAAAAAGCCGCCATTTTTGTACGGAGATAAGCATTTTGAAGAACTACGCGGACGATTCAGGAGCGCTAGAGAAAAGGGCTTCCCGGGAAATCTTCGCATCGGTAAATTACTCAGGCTGCCGGCGAGACAACGACATGGATCGTGTATATAGTACTCGAACACTTGTTTTGGTTTTAAAATAATCTGGAGTAAGGAGTATCAAATGGTCCCATGGTCTAGCGGTTAGGACATTAGACTCTGAATCTAGTAACCCGAGTTCAAGTCTCGGTGGGACCTTTTTTTTTTCAATTGCAAAACATTTTTTCCTCACAAAGTTATGATTTTTTTTTTTAACTTTTGAACATGACAAGCACAGATTGTGAGGCACAGACCTAAAACATTTACATATGCTTTATGAATTGGTGAAGCTATAAATCTCCCAATGCTTACGAAGAAATGCAACCAGAAGTCATTTTTTCTGACCAAAAACAGTTCTTGAAAACAATCACAAGCCATGTCTTAAGCCTTTGGTTTCTCTCCAAAGAATCTCGGAAGCTGAACAAGCGAGTTCACTCGAGTTACGCCATCTAGTCCGGACCAGTTCTGTCCTCCTTCCGTTGTTTTCTCCTTCTCTGTCTCATCAGTCTCTGCATTCAGATTAGCGTAACTGTTGTTTTCTTGATCAGTTGATGATGATCTGACTGTGACGTTTCTCTGAAGACACGGTTCTGTTCTCTGGGTTTCGTCTGATTCTACTGCGTTTGTTGCTGAAGAGATGCTTTGTTCTTCGTAATCTGATGAATCTGAGTCCATTTTCCCGTCTAGAAACAAACACACCACCGCACAATCGTCCATTTTCGAGGTTGGGTACTTTAGTTTCCATTCGCGTGCAGCTGAATCCACCACGAGTCTTGCCGCTGATGCCCGGCTTGAAGCTGATGCTACGACTTCAACCACTTCTTCATTGCTTAGCACATCCCAGACCTATCAAAACAAAGCTTGGAATCATCAGTAAAAGCAATTCATCTCGAAAATACTGATAATGCTTAGAGGATACTTTAAAAGTTCAGTGCTTTACTCCATCTGAGGCCAAGACAATGAACTGATCTCTATCTGTAAGAACACGATGAGAGAACTCAGGAATCGAAATCACACCATAGTCTTTCAGACAGAAATCACCAAATGCCCTAGCCATGGCTAATCCAGGAGCATTATCAAATGGTAGCCAGACTCGTGACACCTCTGGCTCATCTTCCAGCGCAAAGACCCGGCCTTTACACTGTTTGATTCTCTCTGCTTCACCTATTAGAACCAAAACAGTAACACCATTTCAAAAATCAGACAAAATGAAGATAAAAGTATACAAGCAAATATAGCAAGATATCGTTAAAGAATAATACTTGGTAAGTCAGGCTTCAAGTCAACTGTTAGCTGAACTGCCACCATTGAATCGTTGCTGTCTTTAGATCCAAGTATTGCCCGAGAATCTCCGATGTTTCCCATGAATAGATTTGACCCCTGTAACAATAAAAACACATCAAAACTGATGCTTGAAACACAGCAGAAATCCTGAAGAAAATCGATCTTGAAGCGGAAAAAGAAGAGATCTTTTGTTGTCAAGATTACCTGTTTAATGACTGTAACAGCAGTGCTGCCACTGCAGAAGCATTCCAGATTAGGATGGGATCGCAGTTCCTTATCCATAGCATTGAATGATTTCAAGAAAGCTTCTTCCCATAAGTAATTCGATTTATTTTCCTCACTAGATTCTTCCTTATCAGCTTCTTGACTATCGGATTTGCTTGTGTGAGTTATCGTGGATCCGTTTTGCTTCGACTGAATCGAATTCTGGAAAGACAGTAACTTTACAGGCAATGATTCTCTCACTTTACGAGCAACAAGATGACCATGAGGACCATGTCCATCAAAAACACCGCAAAATGTCACATCTTTCGACAGAAAATCCTACAAAAAAAAACACCAAATCATGCTTATTAAGGATACACAAAGCTCTAATAAACATCATTGAGGAAGGAAGAAGAAGAGAAGAAGAAACTCACTTCCCACACGATCATCGCGTCTTGATTAATTCCCTTGCGTCCCTGTTGAGTAAAAACGCAAGAACTCCTGCTCTTTCCATTGTTGGTGATCCGATTCGGTATAGAGACTAAGTTATGAAGCGAAACAATGCGGTCTGAATAAGTTCTCCTCCCCATTTTGCTCCCACAACATCTCATCCCGAGACACGGACGATGCATAGACTCCTCATCGTTCCATGTACTCTTTGAGACACAACCCCCCATTTGGTCAATGCTTATGCAAGCATACGATATGAATCTGATCGCAGAGTCTCCTTTTGTACCAAAACCAGATCCCCAATGTAAATGCTTTAGCAACAACACATTTGGTCAAATCAAAGAGCTTTCACACAAGTTTCTTTATTCCTAATATAAAATTACTCTAACCTTTTCTTCGAATGACGATGTGCTCACGGTCAATGACGATGACGATGCATAGACCGTGAGCTGAAAACATTGCAGAAAAATGATTAACTGATTAGTTTATTGCAAAGTTCCAAAAAAGAAAAGCAGACTCCAACAAGTCATAAAGAAGAAACCCAGCATGTGATCTTTAGTAATAGAATACACATTGTATATAATAATACTAAACAGCCTGTCCTAATTGTTTGTCATTGAACCAGGCCTTAAGACTCTTATTGCACCATGTTTTGGTGATGGTTTCACTAATCCTTGAGAATAAATTAATCAAAATAAGAATCAGAAAATGCATACAAATCAAGAACAGAGAGTTTCCCCATATACAATGTCTTATAGGCACATGAATCCAGACTATTGTTAATGGGGCAATTTGCAAGATGAAATCATGACAAATAAACAAAAGAGATCAACTTTTACAAGAATCATGGGTTTATGTGTCTGATCTTAAGACTTATTAACCCTTCACCATAATTCTTCATTATCTGTTTTTTTTTTTTTTTATATATAATTTTCCTGTGAGAAACAAAACTGATAAATCAAAAAGAGATAATCTTTAGTGAGTTCTATACTAACCAGCATACGAAAGAAACCCTAATTGTGAAAAACCACAGATTCTGGTGAAAAGGAATTTCTAATTGGACATCTATTGAACAGAAAATGAAACCCAACAAAAAAAAAAAGGAAAAAGGTGGGATTTTTAAGTGGATAGCGATTCACTTGTCAGAAATCCGATTTAGATAAGTGGATCTGAGAAAGTTTCTCATAACTTCTAAATGTAATGAATTTGAGGGAATCAAAGCATAAAGAACACACCTTTGAGGGATCATGAACAATTGAAATGCGCAAGAGAGAAGAAGAAGAAGAAGAAGAAGAAGAAGAAGAAGAGAGAGTTTGGGGGGGTTGTGTTAGTTGAAGAGAGTAGAGATGGGTGAGATCTCATTAAATTGAAGGAAAGCAGAGAATAGAAGACATAAAAACAGAGAGAAGAAGAAGAGAAAACAAAATAGCTTTGCTTCCCCACAGAATCTTTTTTGGTTTTTTTGCTTCTTTCATGACAGATCAAATCAAAGCTTCCATGCTAATTAATTATTAACTTCCCAAAATTGCATACCTTTATCATAATCATTATCTAGCTTTAATAAGAGTCCATATTTAACAAGAAAAATGAAGACCCAGTGATCAAATTATGTAAATGTAACTATTGATTTTTTCTTTTCTTGGTTCATTTATGAACATATATACACAGTCTAATATACAGATCCATTTATTTGCTACAAAATAATGATATTTTTAAAAAATACCTCAAAATTTGTGATTTTGTACGCATGATTTTTTAGATAATTAGAGTATATAAAGAACTCAAATTAGTGATTTTAAGACGCTTTTTTGTAAAACATTCTTAATACACCAATAAAACTACATTTGGTCAAGATTGGTGATTGGCGATTAAAAGGTGAAATCCAAAGATATAACCATCATTTTCATCTCACGTTTCATGTTTTTTTTTGTAAATGATGAAATCCAATACATGTTCTTTTATCTATTTGTTTTGTGTTCTACATTGTAAATTTTTTTTTTTAAAGAAAGGACAAGTTGGTTGGTAGATCATAACTACAAATGTGTAAAATTAGATGAAGCTCACAATCTCTTTCCCAATTAGTTATGTTGACAAATCGTTCACGGTTTTCTCACTCAACTTTCGTTTTTCCCAGTTCACACCTCGCCAATTAAAGACGACCTTTAATTAAAAAGCTCTTTTTTCCCCAGCTTTTTTGGATAAAGTCTTAGTCTTTCCTAATTTTCAATACGTATTTTTTTTTTTTATAACCAAATATTTATTTTTTTTTATTTTTCAAAATTTTTTTTTTTTTAAAGATTAGAAAGTGATCCAGATAATTTCTTTTCAATAATTTGTGAAAAGACCGAATCAAACTTTCGTACTCAAAATTTTTACAAAAATAGTAACATCGCTTGTATTGACGGATATGAACAGATTTATTTGATTGGGAAACTAGTTATCATTTGATGTAACTGATTACATTATCAACCTTTCTTTTGCTATTAATTTCCACATAAAGTTTGTAATAATTTTTTCTTAAAAACGAGATAATAAAGGGTTCATCATTATAATCATCCCATGTGTATGACAGCAAAAGAAATTATAGAATGTCACGTGATTGTGGGTCAATTTATCCAAATGCAATATCCTCCAATTATATATAATAAGATTATCAAAACTATACTTTATACTTAAAAGTCTCAAACCAAGGCCACGAAAAATGACTCATATGTCATATGGGATTCAATATAACTTATGGGCCAACATTAACTTAGCTGGGCTTTAAGTAAAACAAACGAAGCCCATAAAGAAAAAAACCAAAATCTTGACCTCGCACTGGGACCCAAAGAATCTATATCAGAAAAACTCATTAAGATCTTCATGTCTGATCTACAAAAACCATACAATCTAGATAAGAAGATAAGGGACACGTGTCAAAAACCTAACACACCACCAAAAATATGTTTCTCCAAAATTTACAAACACACAAAAACTCTTTCACTCTCTTACAGTCACCTTTCTCCGACAATGGCTTCTGCATCAGCCACAGCTACTCTTCTCAAACCGAATCCTCCGCCGCCGCATAAACCGATCATCACCGCCTCCGTATCTCCGCCGCTTCCTCGCCACCACAACCTCCACCGCCGCGATTTCCTCTCCCTAACCGCAACATCAACACTTCTTATAACGCAATCGATTCCGTTTCTTGCTCCGGCACCGGCTTCTGCGGCTGAAGATGAAGAGTACGTTAAAGATACGTCGGAAGTGATCAGTAAAGTGAGAACGACGCTTTCGATGGAGAGGACAGATCCGAATGTGGCGGATGCGGTGGCTGAGCTGAGAGAAGCGTCGAACTCTTGGGTTGCTAAGTACCGGAAAGAGAAAGCTCTTCTCGGAAAAGCTTCTTTTAGGGATATTTACTCGGCTTTGAATGCTGTTTCCGGTCATTATGTGAGTTTTGGTCCGACTGCTCCGATTCCGGCGAAGAGGAAGGCGAGGATTCTTGAAGAGATGGAAACTGCTGAGAAAGCTCTCTCTAGAGGAAGATGAATAATAATAAAAAGTGAGACCTAACCATTTCTTCTTCTTCTTCCTCTACAATTTCTTGTTAGATGAAACTTTATTTTCACAAAAATATGCCAATCGAATTATATGAGAAGAGAGACACTTGAATTCGCTCGTTTGCTTGCTTGCTTTTGTTTCTTCTGTAAAGTACTTAATGATTATTACTTAATTATCATTTATAAATAACGAATTCCATTTTCTAACTAAAATGTAGAAATTCATAGTGTATAAGCACAATCCACATTTGAAATGTTCAGAGAGGAGCTCTGTTTAAGCTTTGAATGTTCTTCTTTATTGATTTATTACAAATGAATAAGTGATGAAGGCATGAAGCTTTTGTAACAGGCAACTTACATATATTATTGAAGATATTCTTGATATATGGAATTTACTAACAATATGATTGCTGAAGAACCCCAAAGAAAAATAGACAATGGATCAACATATTGTTGTTAGAAGTCTTAAGTTCGGTTAAATTATATAGATTATGTATTTTCCTATATAATTTGTTTTAACTCTCGTTAAAATGAAACAAAAACTTAGATGGAAAAAAAACAAAAAATCTCGTTAGTTTTGAAACTTTGATTGTAGCGTAAACTAACATTTGAGTATCCCTAAAACTACAAGAGTTTATTAGTTTTGCAAAAAAAAACTACAAGAGTTTACTGCATTGAATGGTTAGACAGTTAAAAAGGTTTGAGTATATGAAAAGCCTATTATATTGGCCCATATGCAAAGCCCACAAAAGTGTGTGGTTTGGTAATTTTAATGTACAAGTAACCACAACTCTAACAAACAAGCATACGAACATGTCACGTGCAGTTCGACCTACACGTGAACAACCACATGGCTCGTATTAATGAAAACTTTATATCCATAATTGGAAGTAGTCCATTATTCTATTTTTGTTACATTTGTTTCGACTGCTAAATTTTGTGAAGTTCAAGGTAATTAATGACCACACGTGTTTGTAATGACCTTTCCAATACGTTAAAAATTGATGGCTTCTAGTGAATAATGACCGTGTTTGCTGCTGTATAATTACGCCTAATTTATGTATTTTGGTCAATAACTAATGATTCTTGCATCATTTTCATGTCAACATTTTTTAATAATTTTTGCATCTATTTGGTACGATTGCAGTCAGGTCAAAATTTTCTTTCGTATTATCATCATACATGTTACGGAATTAAATTTTACTCCCTTCGTTCCATAAAAATTGATATTTTGAGTTTTTTTTTTAATAAATATTGATGTTTTACATTATTAATTAATATTTTCAGTAAATTTCAAAAAATATTAATTAAAATTATTTAAATTCGGAATTACTATTGATTAATATGTATTAAAAATAGTTAATATTAAAAAGTAATGTATTAATAACTTACAACTAATTGTTTCTTATTTGTATGAAAAAACCAAAACATCAATCTTCATGGAACGGAAGAAGTATTTTTTGACTAATTAAAACTCCTATATAAATATGTAAATTTGCAAAAAAAAAAATCAAAAACATTAAAATCAATTATATATTTTTTAAAAAATAATTAAACAACTTTCGAAGCTATATTCGATACAATATTTTTGTTTTAAACTTCTAGATAAATTCAATTATTAATAACTTAAGATGAGTTTATATCTATAAAACTCGATATGATCCCAATTTAAATATAGTAGGAGGAGTCTCTGAAGATAATAACAAAAGCACGTGAAGAAAAATGAGCTGTTGTGAGTGGTGGACGAGGAAAATCGGTCAAACTTTAAAAACATATACAACTCTTCTTTGATTAGATAATCTATTTTCTTCATTTCCTTTTCTCTCTGTTTTTTTTTTCTTTTATATAAAACCGATTGTTTTCTTGTGATCATCTTAAAAAGAAGAACACATTTGACGACGATCGTCACGAGTTAAATCAATTCTTCCATTTTCGTACCCGATTTCCCGAGAAAAGATTTTGACTTTCCCGGGAAAATCTCTTTCCTTTTCCATTCAACAAAATTCTGAAAATTTTCTATTTTTCCCCTCATTTTCTGGCTTTACCTTTTTCACCATCTCCGTAACTTTTTTCACATCTTCCTTCTTCATAATCTCAAATTCAGAGATCTCGACGCGTGGCTTCTGAGAGAATATTCGATCTTGCTTATACTCATTGTCTTCTCGATTGTGATCATACATTTTCTTGAGAGGAATCGATTTCTTTCTTTCTTCTTTGTGTTTTTGCTTGTCCCTAAATTCAGCCTTCATAACGTCAAAGCTCAGAATACTCTCCCTTGCGTGACTCTCTCTCTATAATCCCTCTCTCTCTCTCTCCAATTTCATTGAAGAAGAAGAAACCCATCTCTTTCTCTCTGTTTTCTCTCAATTACGGTTCGAGAATCATGGTGAATGGTAAAGGGTCAATGAAAAAATCGAATCTTGATCGATTCCTTCATTGCACAACACCTGTAGTATCTCCCCAATCTCTCCCCAAGGTTTGTTTCAGCTTTTTGATTAACGTTTTCACTCTCTCTCCAATTGTGAATGTAATTCATGTGATTATTACATTGCAGGGTGAGATTAGAACCCTAAATCGATTGTGGCATCCATGGGAGAGAGAAAAGGTTGAATTTTTCAGGTTGAGTGATTTGTGGAATTGTTACGATGAATGGAGTGCTTATGGAGCAAGCGTTCCTATTCATCTATCCAATGGAGAATCTCTTGTTCAATACTATGTTCCTTATCTCTCTGCCATTCAGATTTTCACCACTCATTCCTCCTTGATCCGATTAAGGTTTGTTTTGTCCTATTCTCTTTTGAAAAATATTAAAAAGTTGAAATCTTGATTGCTTTCTGACCAACCCTTTAGCTATTTCATTGTTTCAGAATGAAATTTTTGAATAGATTGTGGTTTCTGGTTAAGCATATGTTTATGTATCTGAGTTCTTGAAGAATGATTGTTTTGATTAAATTTGGTGTTTGGTTTAATTAGGGAAGAGTCGGAAGATGGGGAATATGACGGTAGATATCCGTTTAGCGATTCAGGTAGCGATGAGAGTGTTTCCGAGGAAGGGCTTGAGAACAATGGGATTTTGCACCCGAATGAACGGTTGGGTTACCTTTATCTTCAGTACTTTGAGAGATCAGCTCCTTATACCAGAGTTCCTCTCATGGATAAGGTAAGTAAACCTTATGTAGCCGATAGTTTCTTGGCCTGATTTTCATCGGATAAAGCTAGAATGACGCATGATGGTTTGATTCCAGATCAATGAATTAGCTCAAAGATATCCGGGATTGATGTCGTTGAGAAGCGTAGATCTTTCTCCAGCAAGTTGGATGTCGGTAGCTTGGTACCCGATATACCATATTCCAATGGGAAGAACCATTAGAGACTTATCCGCTTGTTTCCTCACTTATCACACTCTTTCTTCTTCTTTTCAAGGTGTGATTCTCTCTCTCTCTCTCTCTCTCTCTCTCTCTCTCTCTCTCTCTCTCTCTCTCTCTCTCTCTCTCTCTCTCTCTCTCTCACACACACACACACTCTATCTACTATCCTTTAACTCGCTCGGTCAACTCACACTTGGTTTAATGCATTGCAATAGATATGGAACCGGAAGAAAATGGTGGGGACAAGGAGAGGATGCGGAAGGAAGGGGAGGACATATGTCTGCTCGCTTTTGGGATGGCTACTTACAAGATGCAAGGCAATGTCTGGCTTTCTCATGACCACGATGACCAAGAGAGATTGGCTTCGCTTTATAGCGTTGCGGATTCCTGGCTAAAACAACTTAGGGTTCAACATCATGACTTCAACTACTTCTGCAGTATGTCGATGGCTCATCGTGGCTAAAACCCCGATTCGATGGCTTGGTTTGTGTTTCCTCATAAAGTCTCATCCTTTGTTTGTTTTGGAATCGTTTGCGTTTTCTGAAACGCAATTGAGTTATTTGGCTTGGCAGCGTTTTGGTTAGATTAGCGTTTTGAGTCCCCTAACCTTTTGAGAAATGTATGTCGTATATAGAGTTTGTTGCTTGTTGAAAACAGAGTAAATTTGTTGTTGCTTGTTGAAACAGAGTTATTGTTACTTGTAAGTTATGTATATAAAATGGTCGAGAGGAACATGACTAATTGTGTGTGCCTCAATACCGTTACTAAAATGGCAATGTAACGAACTAATCATGTTAACAATTTCCTTTTTCCTTTTCAAATAATTTGGAAGAAACAAAGTTATGAATCTTGGCAACATTTACCCTGAAATTATAAAACAACACTTTATTACATTAAAAAAATCGGATTGTAAAACAAAATTTACTGTGAGATATGGTATAGTTCTAAGAAGATATCGAAATTTTATTAACATAATGGATAATCACGTTATATACAGATGAATTTCCCAAGTTTGGATATGAATAAAATTGGGGAGCTTTTTGGACAAAATGTCAAACATATGAAAATGATTTCGAAGTTTGACTTTTATCATGAATTTTCAAGTTTCTTTTTGTTTGGTTTCTCTACCAAATTTTCTAGATATGTGCCAACCTTTTTAGTTATTTACTAAAAACGAATCACTGCCTACAAAAAAAAAGGATAAGTTTTGGGAAGATTAAGGCTTGATCACACTATTTTATCGAAATTACTTGCAAAACGAAATAAAAATTTTAAATCGAAGAAATAGATATTTCGAAATGAATAGGAATCGTGGAAATGTTAGTGG
This sequence comes from Arabis hirsuta, assembly GCA_964056655.1. NCBI lineage: Eukaryota > Viridiplantae > Streptophyta > Magnoliopsida > Brassicales > Brassicaceae > Arabis > Arabis hirsuta. Next base: position 1,323,083 of record OZ053307.1, read on the forward strand.
TAAAGGCATCTTATCCTTCACGTTAGGTTTTCAAAATTGATCCATTTTGTTTCGTTATATTTAATGGATAAGATCAAATATCCATTTTACGTAAGAATCTTATCTCACGTTAGGTTTCGCTAACGTAAGAATCTTATCTTATTTTTTTTATGTCATTTAGAAATTTGTGTACAGTAGGTCATAAATCAGACCGACTTTTCAAAAATAACGGTTAGGCTAAAAAAGTAATGCCGACAAGAGAGTTCTAAGTAATTATTTTGGTCTAAAGATCTTTTGTATATTAGAAGAAGATGTGTAGATTAATCAATAACATGGCATATAAAATCAACCACAAAACACTCACTTAATATTAAATTAAGGAACCGACAAGTATTATATAATGCAGATATATTAGAGAAACAAAAGAGTTGACTTTTGAAGTTACTAAAGTCAAGAGTCCACTTCGACTTCTTTAATTTCCACACCATAAGCCCACAAGGATACATCATATAGGTAGATAGATAGATATGTTCATCAGGATCATTCATTTTCTCTACCCTTTTTGGCTTCATTGATTACCATTTTCTTTTCGTTCATAAAATCAATTAATGTACAAGATAAAAAACCGAAATAAAACTAAATTAAAGAAAAGAAAAATAAAGAAAATTCTATTGGAACAAGAGATTATAAGCAGGAAGATCTTGAATCCGATGAATATCATCCAAAGAAAGCTCTCTCTCTAGCTGATTCCGAGTCGCTTGTAATACTTCCTGATAAACACACATATATATACACACAATAATCAATTTTCAAGAACTAATTAACAAATGGTATAGAAAAGAGGAGGAAGATAGGTTAAATTGTCAATTATACATACATTGAATTCCATGTAAGAAGCGTGCATCGCAAGCCACTGAGCATCCATCATCGCGAAAGCTATACAATATAGTACATCGAAGGCCTTGTCGTCCTCTGTGATTTTTTCATATTGATTACTTAGCGATTATCATACACTACTATCTTTCTAGAAATCAATTTTTATCAAGCGAGAAGATCATAGTATTATATACTACCTTCTAATAGTTTGAGGAAATTCACCCCTGGAAGACATTTCGGCTTTGCTGCACAAGAACAAAACGAAAAATTCAAAGCTTTGAAATCAAACAAAATTGTATGAGAATATAATATAGCTACTTGTAGACATGAGATATATAGAAATACAGAAATTTAAAGATGGTAAAAAGTAGTAAAGGGTAAAGAAAACGTACGATTATTTTGTAAATCGAGCATTTGGATCAACATGAAGGAGATGTTGATTCCGGCCACCGCAAAAGGGTACTCCCACTGTGCCCGCTCGCCTCTCTGTTTGAGTAATAGTCTCCGGAAACAAACCTTCACATTTTTTTTTATTAACACACTATCAATTTCTTGGAGCAAATAAGTTCCAAAAAATATGATCAAGCAACTACTATATAGATCAATATGGTTTAGTGACTAGTTACCGGATAAGTTCTCGCGGAAAATAGCAAATTCTCTAGAGCGATAAATCCACAACCCCTACAAACAAAAATGTTAAACGAAAAATAAATGAACGCTAAGTATCTTCACTTAAAATGTTTCTACATTTTTTGGCAATACTTTTGGTATTGATCCAATTTTACCTGAAATCGGTAGATGGATTGGGACCTTGCCATCCCATTTCTTTCCATTGTTCTGTAACTAAACCTGTGAGACTAACATTCGGAAATGCGGCATTCCACAATGCTTTAAGTGATTCCTGCCATTAATCGCGCAAAATTTTCATAAAATGCTTATTACCAAAAAACAAGATATTTTGTGTTGTTGTTCATGCAAACAACTGAATAAGCCGTAAGGATTCTAGCAACCTCGACCACCCTGAAACCTCTTTACCTGATGATCAGGACGTGTCTCGTCGAAAGGTACAAGTAAACGATCTTGCAACCTTTGAAGTCTTTCCTCCTTTGATGAATGATTACAAATCCAAAATGTCACAAACTCTATTAACGTCTTAATCTTGTCGTATGAAACTTGTGAAGATTATACAAACCTGAAGAGGAGACAAAGTGTAGTCAATTAACTTGTCTTGACGTCTATTGGAGCGTGTGAAGAGCCCTCCTATCCATGATCTTGTTCCAACCATAGCCGTAGCTACAACCACCGGTTCACTGATGACCATTTATATACATATATGAGAGACTATATATGTATAGTAGATTACTAAATAGCTAATAAACTAATCACATTCATATCAAGATCAATATATGAATGTTTTATCATTATATGAATGTTTATACACCCTGTAATCTCTAGCAATATATACTCACTAAAATATATACTTAGCCAAATGAGCTATTACGTGAGCGGAACTACTTGACCACTGCCATCTCGGCTCTTTGTTGCCTTTTTGTCGCCTTTCCCACGCTTCATCCTCCTCTACCTACACACATTTTCAGACATATGTTTGCGATTAACATTAGTAGAACGCATTATTTCAAACTCGGTAAGATCAAGAAGTTTGAGTGGTCTTAATTACTTACAAATTACAAAAAAAAAATAAACAAAATGACACTCATTTACGGGAAATTAGATATGATATGAGTTTGGAGAAGAAGAAAATAACGAAGAGATGATTACTTGTTGAAGAGACAAACAAGAAGGAAAGTATTGCCTATGATACTTCCTGATGAACTTCATGAGAGGGGCACGAATGTTTAAAGAAAAGAAGATTATCACTAATGATATCTTTTAAGAACAAAATTTATCACAAGACCAGAAATAAATGCATGGGAACGAAAAAAAAATTTTAGGTCTTTTACCCCTAAATTCAAATTATAGAGTCATCAAACACAAGATAAAAATATATTAAAAGTTATAGCTTTTGCAAAATCTTGGGAGGAAAAACCTAAATTGTGCAAGTTGGATGGTAAAGAGCTTAAAAGAAATCTGAAGATGGTTGAAAAAAAAAACAGAATAAGGTTTTATAAATCAAAAAGGACGATTTTATAGTTTTATACAGAATTAAATTTTTTTTTTTTAGAGTTAAGTTGATGACCGATAGGCTTTAGTGTTTTTTTGGTTGCGTACAGGTCAGAGCTATATGTTTTTAAAATAGAAATATTATTATTTAACACGTTTTGCTAAATATATAAATCTGTAATTTGTTAACCTCCTTAAATTTGGGTTAATTTAGAGGAAAAAAAGACAAGAAGATGATAAAATCAAAAGGGTAATGAATGATGATATATTCAATCAAAGTTCTATTCTCAAATATTCAACAAATCATCATCATTTCCATTTTCACGTAGTCAAATTTTTGGTATAATTGGATACAAAAAGGTGTCCCTCGAAGTTGTAACTAACATAATAGCGCAATTAAAGGGTTTCTCTTTTCAATACTTTTTTTATGTAAAGTTTGGAACTTTACATTGCAATTGCCTTCAACAGTGATGAACAAATCAAAGTTTCAAACTTTACAATGCAATCGCCTTCAAAACATAATCAAATCAAAATTTCAACTATATGATTGATTTTTAAAAAGTAGAACAGGGGAAAAAGTTACCTGTTATAGACATAGGAACAAGACAATGGAGGAGGAGATGGTCTAGAAACGGTGACGATGGAGGAAACAGAGGAAGGAGAAGAAGAAAATAGAAGAGAAAGAAAAATAAAATAGAGGCAAAAAATGAAATTTCTTCATTGGAAATTTGCAACATTTAGAAACTGCAGAGGAAGAAGAGAGGTGTGATCCAAAAGTGTTTTTTTTTTTCTCAATTTTTTTGTTTTGTTTTTCTCTCTGTAATCTCTGCATTAACCGTTAAGTTCCCGCCTTCTTCTCTCTTCCACCAAAATTATTCTTGGCACATTTGGACGGTCCTGATTCTTTTACACTTTCACCTATCAACGGTGATCAAATCAGTTAGTTTAATAAAAGCCCATTACAAGGCCCAACAGACGAGGGATAGATATCAGAAGAAGAATCTGAAACTAGTGACCTGATTGGTTGAGAGGGAAAGCTTTTAGCCTGGAGGACACGTGTCACTAACCCAATACTACCTTATCTTTTGTCTCTCATCTCAAAACGAAGAAGACACTGAACTCTAGCACCTTCGGTTCCGTACAACAATGGCTCTCCAAGCTGCTTATTCGATTCTTCCTTCTACTGTCTCAATCCACAAAGAGGTACGTTATCGATTTAACCAAATTGATTTTGAAATATCTTAAGACCTTACCTCAGTCAATGCCATGTTGATTTATTTAGCAGGGTAAATTCAGTGCTTCTCTAAAGGAGACGACTTTAACTGGTTTTTCATTTCCCAACCGTGTTAAAGCCGACAAGATCTCACCTTTATTAACCACCAAGGTAAAACCAATCAATCTCCTTGTCGATCCTCAATTCTCAAATAACCCCAAAAAGCAAAAAAACATCGAAATGTTGTCCTGAGTTTTACTCTGTTTCCATCGCAGGAACAGAGAAGACAAAAACCACGGTTTTACACCGGTGTTCGAGCACAGACAGTTACAGCCACACCACCAGCGAACGAAGCTTCACCGGAGCAAAAGAAGACTCAGAGAAAAGGCACTGCAGTGATAACCGGAGCTTCTTCTGGTTTAGGTTTAGCTACTGCAAAGGCTTTAGCAGACACAGGGAAATGGCATGTGATCATGGCTTGTAGGAACTTTCTCAAAGCCGAGAGAGCAGCTAGATCTGTAGGAATGTCTAAAGAAGATTACTCAGTGATGCATCTTGATCTTGCTTCGCTCGAAAGCGTGAAGCAGTTCGTTGATAATTTCAGGAGAACAGAACAACCGCTAGATGTGCTTGTCTGCAATGCCGCAGTTTACCAACCAACAGCTAAAGAACCTTCTTTTACAGCTGAAGGATTTGAGCTAAGCGTTGGAACTAACCATCTCGGACATTTTCTTCTTTCGAGATTGCTTCTTGATGACCTGAAGAAATCGGATTATCCATCCAAGCGTATGATCATCGTAGGATCTATAACAGGTAAATAAATAAACAAAGAACAATCCCATTCCAACCAAAATAGTTCCTAGTTTCAGACAATGAATGTTCTTCTTGTAGGAAACACAAATACTTTGGCTGGGAATGTGCCGCCAAAGGCAAACCTTGGAGATCTAAGAGGCTTAGCATCGGGATTGAACGGGCAAAACAGTTCGATGATCGATGGAGGAGACTTCGATGGAGCCAAAGCTTACAAAGACAGTAAAGTCTGCAATATGCTAACAATGCAGGAGCTTCACAGACGTTACCACGAGGAAACTGGTGTAACGTTTGCTTCTCTTTACCCTGGTTGCATCGCTACAACGGGGTTGTTCAGAGAACACATACCGTTGTTTCGGCTTCTCTTTCCGCCTTTTCAGAAGTATATCACCAAAGGTTATGTATCAGAAGAGGAAGCTGGAAAAAGACTAGCTCAGGTCAGTTTCCAAATCAGTAAAACCAATCAATCTCTTAAGTTATATATGTGAACAGATTCTTGATTTGATATACTGGGTTTTTGATTTTGTGTAGGTTGTGAGTGATCCGAGTCTTGGAAAGTCAGGGGTGTATTGGAGTTGGAACAATAACTCGTCTTCGTTTGAGAATCAGCTGTCTAAAGAAGCAAGTGATGCAGAGAAGGCAAAAAAACTGTGGGAAGTTAGCGAGAAGCTTGTTGGTTTGGCTTGATGCAAATCAATTACAATCTTTTTGTGAGATGTACAATAATAATAAAGTATCAGACAATTATGTATTGGAGTGAAGTTTAGCAGAGTAAATTAGTCGAATTTGAATCAAGAAAAAACACTTACAGTTTGAAAGAAGATTGGTAAACACTTTCGTAATTTTAGGGTTCTAAGCTCTGTATTTCTAGATTTCTTCCTTCAACTTCGCTTCTCTTCTAATCGTTCCTTCGAACTCATCGAAGTTCTCGAAAACACAAAACCCGTAGCTAAATGGAGGCTTTGAACTGAGAAGGGTTCCTTTAAAAATGTCGACGTTTTAGAACATGTGGGCACTTTGATAATGGTTTCCTTAAAACGACGTCGTTTTGAAGTAACGAAATATTTTTTAAAAATGCGGTGAGCGTGGATCGAACACGCGACCTTCAGATCTTCAGTCTGACGCTCTCCCAACTGAGCTATCCCCGCTTGCAACTATTGTTCAAAACAATAAAATATAAACATTCTTTGAAAAGTAAAACACTATCCATAGCTCCTTATCCTGGTCGACCATCAAAAGCACTATTTCCATATCATGTGAATTACTACGAATGATTTGATGTTCCCCCCAAAATTCCATCTTGTATGGTAAAATACATCAAAAACTCGGTAAATATATTATATTGATGTAGAGAGTAAGTAATTAATCAGTGTGTACAAGGCAATTCATTCACCAGGAGAGAGATCTGGAAAACAAGTATAACCACATTGAATCTTTTTGGCTAAATGGAATCATCAAAATCTAGGTACATTCTATAAGCATCTCTATCCGCCGAGTAATAGCTTTTCACCAGACAGTCTACTTGGAACCCAAACTTTTTGTACAGATTCACCGCAGCTGTCCTCGTGGGGTCGACATGAAGTGAAACCCGATGCACCTTTCTGCTTCTGCACTTGTCGATCGCTGCTCTCAACAATGCTTCTCCATGGCCTTGTCTCCTGCAATTCTCCTTCACTGCATAATCCAAAACAACAGAGGAAAAGTACAATTGAGATATTACATTCTTCCTTATGTTTTAGCTCTTAACTTATCTAATAAGAAGCATCCCCATAAGTGTTATTGATTAGTTGGCTACTGTCATTAATCTTTAAGCATGCAACAAAGCTAGTACAATGCAAGGGCTTTGTTTAAGTCAGAATTTCTATTGCAAGCTCTCAAAATTATCAGAATCATTGGTTCCTTAACTATATACATTCTACTGGTTAATTTATCAAACGTTTTAAAAGAGATTCCGGAAGAAGTTTGGCAAGTAGTTCTACTTCTTCTTAACGAATTTTACCCAAATCCTTTCGAATTTGATCAGTGAGTAATTTCATCGAACATTTGGTAGGCATCTGTCTATACCTGCGAGCTTGGTGATGGAAGCGGAAAGAGAAGATGGCCAAGAATACATGACATAGCCCACAGTTTCACCGTCGACGTTAACGTAGAGCAAACCGGCGTTTCTCTTGCGCAGTTCTCCGTCGAAAGTTTGAGCTAGAGATTCATGTTTAGGGAACGTTTTCTTCTCCAGTTTCACGATCTCTTCCACAACTTTGGCCCAATTATTCGACCCTCTAATTAGTTCTACCACAACTCCTTTCTCCATTGTAGAAAGATTCAATCTTTGTGAATGTTTAGATTCTCTCTTTTGGTGTTGAATTGAAGGGAGAAAGTATCGCCTTTGATGCTGGAATTTTTTACGACGACGACGTTTAGAAACTCTTAAAAATTATGAAATGACCCCACAATTTTTAGTTTGTTGACAGTTTAGTCCACAATAACAAAAATCAAACAAAACCAGTAACTGAATACAGAAAAACACAGTCCAAGATTGAAGATAAACAATTATGATATCAATCTTTATGAGCTTGAATGTGTAGTCATGGAATTTTTTACAAACCAATCACTTACTTATATGTGGTTAGGAGAAGGAATGCCATAGACGAAGGATCAACACAAGACCAACTCCAACCATGAATGCAACAAACATAGAGACAAAAGTAATTATGACAAGTGCCATGGCTAGTAAGTTAGCTCTACGTACGAAAAGAACATCATTCAGATGTCGTGCTCTGATAATATCAATCATGGTTTCAACTGAAGCAAGTATCGGAACGCTGTTGCACAACATAAAAACCACGAAAACCGCTGTTTTGACCAAACCTGTGATGCTTAAATCTGGAGCAGAACTGATGTAAACCTTTGTACATATGCAACACATAACAATTGTCACAGTTGCTACAATTGTTACAGTCCACTTAAGTATTTTGATACCATCATCCTTTGTAGTTTCTGTGTTTTGCCGGTTAGATCTTCGACGACGATGTGAAGTACTTAAGAGAATTGATTGTAAACCATTTGGTGAACCAGCAGATCCCAAGGCCATATCCAAGGTAGTCTATTATACCTCTGTAAGAAATTATGAGACATGATTGGTAGAAATTGATAAGAATCAAGTTTTGAACTTTAGAACTTAATTATGAAGGTTGACAAGAAAGAAGACCATATACTCTGTTTTCAAATCCAAAAGTATAATTAGAACTTAAACATGGAAATACACACTCAAAGATTACCTCAGACGTTTTTGAAATCTAGTAGATGAAGGAGGAAGAAGAAGAAGATCTTGAATTTTTTTAACTTTGTCAAGAAAATTGAAGTTGCAACCATACTATTTGATCCGATCAAGTCATTGACTTAATTAAAAAAGAAAGAATTGCGTACTAATCAACAAAGATGTTCTACCTTGCCAAGCAAACAAATTATATAATAGAATTAGGTCGTTGACTCCAACAATTTTTTTTTTTCCATTCATCTATTGGAGTACATGTTCTAGAATCAAAGTTTTGTTAACATGAAAGATTGCAGAAAGAAACAACAAAAGACCAAAAATAAAGCTATAAACAAGTATGAATTGACAATATATAGAGAAAACTTTAACTTCTGTGTTTGATCTAATAATCTTCATAAACTTGAATGTGTAACCATGGAAAATGTTTATAAACCCATCACTTGTGGCTTAGGGGGTAGACATGCCATGGAAGAACAACACAAGACAAACGCCGGCTATAAATGCAACCAACATAGATAAAAACGCAACTGTGGTATATAGCATGGCTTGTAGGATATGTATCTCCATCTTAAGAACATTATTCAGATCTTTTGCCGTAAGGAGAATTAATAATGCTACAAAAGAAGTGAGCATTGGAATGCTGTGATGCTTAAATCTGGAGCAGAACTCATGTAAACCTTTGTGCATGTGAAACCCACAACAAATATCACAGCTTCTATGATGATTGCTATCACCATAAGAATTCTGATATCTTTTTTTGATGTTTCTTCATTTTGCCAGTTAATTCTTATGCGACGAGGCTGTAAATCATTCGAGAGAATTGGTTGTGAACCAGAAGATCCGGAGGTCATTGGTATGGATAAGTTTAATCCTAAGCAATTGTAGTACTTTAGGTGTCAATCCAAACTCAAGGCTATTTTAATCACTAGGAATACAAATCATATAACTTAATCTAAGTGGATTCAAGGTTGTGGTTTTTGTGATAACAAGTTACAAGCAAAGCAATTAACACAAGTTTTAACTCAATTAAATAAAAGAGAACCCATGGTTTAAGGTAATTGATCCTAGGCAATTTGTTTCAAGTCAAGGTGTTTAAATTCAAACAATCTTAAATTTCTATAAGTCTAGAACACTAATGAAGATCAATCCTCTCCCGAGGTAGAAACCCTTATGCAATCATGAACTAAACATCAATTCCCATTGGTTTTGTTCACTCAAACACACATTAAGTTCAAGTCTATTAACTATCTAGCAATCCTAACATCAAATCCCTTTGGTTATTCAAGCTAGAGCTATACTAAGTTCAATCAAACCTTCAATGAACACTTTCGATGCTATTGAATGTTTAAGGTCTAGATTAAAGTGATCAATTCCAATCTAGCATTAAGAACACTTAGTAAGCATAGAAATCCAAGAATCTAACTATAAAACACCTTAACTCTTCAACTAATCACCCATGGATCATCCTACCCCATGGATTCAATATGAATCTACTCACTAATCATCTTATTTACACTTAATCCCATGATGGATAGAAGCATAATCAAGAAGATAAAACAAGAATAAGATGCAGAAAATCAAAGGAAAACAAACTGAAATTTCATAAACTTCTCAAGAACACAAAATTTTCTTGAGAGAAATTATGTTTCACAAAGAGTTGAGAAATCTTATTAGAATACAAGGATGAAGAACAATCTCCCAATTCTTCTTACACAAATCCAAAAACAAGGAAAGATTATCAAGAACAAGAAAAGATGAAAGATTTTGATCTAAAAACAAGAAAACACAAAGGGTGAAAAGTCTTCTCCCTAGAACAAGAAGAAAAATTGATAAGATCCCCCCCAATAATGGGAGAAAAACAGCTTTTTTAAAGACTAAGACACGTTTTTGGATAGTGGTTTGGAGTAGGTGTATCACTTTTTCGTCACAAAATGTGCAGTCTTGAGGACTGGATCGACCGATCCACCCCTGGATCGATCGATCCAAATCTTTAGTAAGTGGATCGATCGATCCACATAGGATCGGTCGATCCATTTACTAAAATTGATCGATCCACTTTCTTCTGGTCGATCCGTGGAACGTTCGATGTTTTGGTCATTTAATTGGATCGATCGATCCATAAGTAGATCGGTCGATCCAGTGCCTTGTTCTGCGCTTGCTTCATTTGCTCGCCAGACGGACATGTCCTTACTAAATCTTTCATAACTTTCGATCGCACCGTTGGAATGACTTCAAATTTCTTCCAGATGAAAGCTAACTCAACGCTCTAGCTTGTCTCTAAGTTTCAGCTCGATCCATCGGTGGAAAGTGCTTCAACTATTGCCAAACTTCTGACTATTTTCTGCATCTTTGCTTCCATTCTTTTCTCCTTTGGTTTTTGGCCTCCAAAGTACTTATAAAGGACTCAAGGACTATGCAAATGTAATGAAATGTAATCTAAAACTCTAAAACTCAACTTATTCTATATGAGACTTAAAATGATGAGAAATATGCAAAATGAAAGTCTAATGACTATAAAATCTAAAGAAAATATGTGCTAAATATGCTAAAATATGAATACATCAACTCCCCCGGACTTGCCTTTTGCTCGCCCTCGAGCAAACAAAGAGAACAAACCGGTGAAGAGGTTTGAAATGGAGAACTCATAGCCAAGAGATTGTTTTCCAAAGATCAAGTTGCCAATGCAAGATTACATCTCAATGCTACAAATAAACCATCTACTCAATCAAACTTCTCATTCTCATCGCAACTTCAATGTTTTGCCTCTAAATTCAATGTCAAGTGATCAAATGTATCTTATCTACCAACTCCTTATGTTCATTAAGATTCAAAACCGTGTAGTCTTGCAAATGAGAATTCGACCTAATCCAACCGGCGGCTTGGTAAGAGAATAAGTTCAATATGAAGTGAAGTGGCGTTTTAAAACATTTAAGTGAATTCTCTCAATCATATGGCACAAGTCAACACACAAAAGCAATGGAGAAGGGAAACAATTGATGCATACAAGATGTTTTCTTCCATTCTACCCACCCCATACTCTTTGTTTCACTCAAAGTCACTCTTGTTCTCTACACCAATTACTTCATTTTTCTTTCTTTTATTTCAAGGATAGAACCTAGGGAGATCTTTCTTATACTTAGACAATTACTCTTGCTTTACTTATCTCTACTCCTTTTGATTCTCTATATATATTCTTTTCATTTCTAGGAGCTTCTTTACTCCTTAGCTTAAGAGTAATGTTTCTTTTTGTTTTCTCTCCTTAGACATCCTATTTTCTTTCTCTAAACCGTTTTGGTTGCACTTCTTTCCTTTTCATCTCTCCAATTTCTCACATAAGCTCACACCCTTACTCACCCTCACCAATTCCCAAAACCGTAATATAAAACAATGAGACTCCAAAATTCTCTCAACCCACCTAGACTAGCCAATGAGACTACTCATAATGGAACAAAAGAACTTGTCGTTTCCATCTCTAAAGATTTTATGCATGAGGTGCAAATAGAAAAAGGCCTCACTCAACAAATTAATGGTGGTTTCAAAGAAAAGCTAGGTGTAATCAAGGTGTGGTACCATCCTCATTCAAATCATGTTCTTGAATCGGGATGACCATTCCAACCATTAGAGAGTGGTAAAAGGGATTAAAAATGGTTGAATGTGTATAAGTGAACCATGGTTAAGGTCTAAAACTCATAAGCAAGAGAATTAAAATTCAATTTATGGTATAATAAGGTGGAGTTGGTTTCAATTCAAACAAGTAATCAACAAGACTTAGAGAATCTAGAGCGAAGAGATCAAAGATATGGAGAAGCATGCTTTTCGCGGTTTATGAAGTCTAAAAGAGCATTATCGAGACATTCACAAAGAGAGCTATGTACTAAAAATTTCTACAAGGTATTCCAATCATTATTCTCCATATACAACTAAATGAAAAGAAAAATCTTTTTGTATTTTTCGAAATTTTTCAAATTTTTATGGTTTTTGAAGGTTTTATCATTTACAATGCAATGCATGAGACTCAAAGATAAAAACAAAACAATTAAAAGATTCATTAGCAAATAATGTCCCTCCCCCGGACTTACTTCTCACCGTTTCGGTGAGAAATTAAAATCAAAGAGAAAGACATTACGCAAGAGAATGAAAAATAAGTGAATAAAAATGGTATGTACAAAGGAAAAATGGTGGTACCTTGGCGAGAAAGAGAGAGTAAGGATGGTGTGATTGCTTGTTGGAGAGTGCTTGTTGACCATTATTCATGCTTGTTTAGTGTCACTAGCTTGACAGTGGATAGACTTGGGAGGTCCCAAGAGGCACGTTTAACGTCACTAGCTTGACGGTTGCATCATCTTATTCCTGCTGTCCTTGCATGTTTCTTTCACTTCTAGTTGTTCCTTCTGAAATGACATATAACATGCAGACAAATCAAACAACAACTACTCATAGATGATAGATAAAACACACATATATATATATATACAAGGATAGACATGGGACTTCCTCCCAAGTGAGTTTGTTTTAAGTCTCTAGCTTGACTTCCTTTTCTTTTTGGGCTAGGCTGGTGTAGGATCGTAGAGTGGAACCGAGGTTCCTTCCTCCATAGGTATGGCTGCCATGTATAGCTTAACTCTTTGCCCATTGACCGTGAAATCTCCACCATCCTTGTTCCAAAGCACAATTGCTCCATATGGTTTTACTTCCTTGATTTTGAAAGGACCCGACCACCTTGATTTGAGTTTCCCTGGGAACAGTTTCAACCGAGAGTTAAAGAGCAGCACTTGATCACCAACATTGAACTCTCTCTTCAAGATCATCTTGTCATGAAAGGCTTTTGTCTTTTCTTTGTAAATCCGTGAGTTCTCAAAAGCATCAAGTCTAATTTCATCAAGCTCATGAAGTTGGAGAAGTCGCTTCTCCTTGGCACTCTTGATGTCAAAATTAAGCAGCTTTACAGCCCACAATGCTTTGTACTCAAGCTCCACTGGTAAGTGGCAAGCCTTCCCATAGACAAGATTAAAGGGAGTGGTGCCCAAAGGTGTCTTGTAAGCAGTCCTATAAGCCCATAGTGCATCATCAAGCTTTGTGGACCAATCCTTCCTTGTTGTTCCCACAGTCTTTTCCAAAATTGACTTGATCTCCCGGTTGGAAATCTCAACTTGACCACTTGTTTGGGGATGGTAAGGAGTTGCTACCTTGTGCTTGACACCATTCTTCTTGAGAAGATTCTCAAAGAGTTTGTTGATGAAGTGAGGTCCTCCATCACTTATCACAACTCTAGGAACTCCAAACCTTGGAAAGATGATACTCTTGAACATTTGTTGAACCACTTTAGCATCATTGGTTTGACTAGCTTTGGCTTCCACCCATTTCGAGACATAGTCTACAGCAACAAGGATGTATTTATTACCAAAAGATGATGGGAATGGTCCCATGAAGTCAATGCCCCACACATCAAACACTTCCACTTCTAGTATAGGATTTTGAGGCATTTTATTTCGCTTGGTGATGTTTCCTCTCCTTTGGCATGAGTCACACCTTGAGATAAAGTCTTGTGTATCTTTGAACATATGAGGCCACCAAAATCCTGCTTGTAGTACCTTTGCAACAGTTTTGAAAGTAGCAAAGTGACCTCCATAAGTTGATCCATGACAGTGTGTAAGGATCCCTTCCACCTCTTCTTCAGCTACTACTCTCCTATAGATTTGATCTTTGCTAAGAGTGTAAAGGTAGGGTTCATCCCAGTAGTATCTCTTCACGTCCTTGAAGAACTTCTTCCTTGCATACCCTACTAGGTTTAGCGGTTCCCTTCCACATGCTAAATAGTTCACCAAGTCAGCATACCATGGGCCTGTCTCATCGATCGTTTTCACTTCTTCAAGTTTTCTACCGGTTTCACAAACCGTCATCACTGCACGAATGGCCTTGATTTGCTCTTCAGGAAGTCCTTCAACAATAGGAAACCCACACTCCACTCTTAATCTAGAAAGGTGATCAGCAACACCATTCTCAACTCCGGGCTTGTCTTTGATCTCAAGATCAAATTCTTGTAACAGTAAAATCCATCTCAATAGCCTCGGTTTGGCATCTTTCTTGGCTAGCAAATGTCTCAATGCGGCATGGTCAGTGTAGACAATGACCTTCGACCCAACCAAGTAGCTTCGAAACTTCTCGATTGCAAACACAACGGCTAGAAGCTCCTTCTCAGTTGTTGCATAGTTTGCTTGTGCACTGTCAAGCGTTCTACTAGCATAGTAGATCACATGTGTCCTCTTTTCTTTCTTCTGTCCCAAAACAGCTCCCACAGCATAGTCACTAGCATCACACATGATCTCAAATGGTAAGTTCTAATCTGGTGGCTGAACAATTGGGGCACTAATTAGCTCATTCTTCAGCTTCTTGAAAGCTTGAAGGCATTCTTCATTAAATTCGAAGATGGTTTCTTTGCACAGTAACTTGGTCAATGGTCTTGCAATCCTTGAGAAGTCTTTGATGAATCTTCGATAGAATCCAGCATGGCCAAGAAAACTTCGAACTTCTTTCACTGTCCTTGGTGGTGTTAACCCTACCATCACATCAATCTTGGCCTGATCTACTTCAATGCCCTTTCTAGAAATCTTGTGTCCAAGCACAATCCCTTCTTTGACCATGAAATGACACTTCTCCCAGTTGAGTACAAGGTTGGTATCTTCACAGCGCTGTAAGACTCTGCACAAGTTGGACAAACAAGCAGAAAACGAAGATCCATAGACAGAGAAGTCATCCATAAAGACCTCCACAACATCCTCAATGAGATCAGAGAAAATCGACATCATTGCTCTTTGAAATGTCGCTGGTCCATTGCACAGTCCAAATGGAATTCTTCGATAAGCAAAGGTACCATAAGGACAAGTGAATGTCGTTTTCTCTTGATCATTGGGATGTATGGAAATTTGGAAGAATCCCGAGTATCCATTAAGAAAACAATAATAAAGATGGTTTGCTAGCCTCTCTAACATTTGATCGATGAATGGCAAAGGAAAATGATCCTTCCTAGAGGCAGAGTTAAGTTTGCGGTAATCAATACACATCCTATGTCCAGTTATAGTTCTAGTTGGTATCAACTCATTTCTCTCATTCCTAACAACAATTATACCGCCTTTCTTTGGAACTACATGTACAGGAGACACCCAATTACTATCAGAGATGGGGTATATCACACCAGCATCTAAGAGCTTAAGAATCTCTTTCTTTACAACATCCTTCAGGTTGGGGTTCAACCTTCTTTGACGTTCTATTGAAGTCATTGATTCATTCTCAAGGTGTATCCTATGTATGCACAATGAAGACGATATTCCCTTTATATCATCTAGTGAGTATCCTATTGCTCTTCTAAACTTTTTCAGTTCATTCAAAAGTTTAGATAATTCATTTTCTTCTAGCTCGTTACTTACAATGACAGGGTATGTATCATGAGGACCAAGAAATGCATACCTGAGCCCCAAAGGGAGTGGTTTGAGATAAATTTTTGGAGCATTTAGTTCACTCCAATCTTCATCCCGAGACTCGGTTTTGACAGCAACTGAGGCGACATGGTGCATTGTTTGTGGTAGTTCTAGGAACTTCTCCTCTTCAACTATCCCTTCGTGCGAATTCATCATTCTGACATACTCCGTGCTCACTCTATCTTCAACCAACTGAGATTCTCCATCAATAGTAAGAGCATGTTGTAGAGAGTCCTCCAATGCTGTCTCTTCCAAGAACTTTTCAGCCAATTCTTCATTCTCTTCAATGTAGAACACTTGACCTTGAATTGTGGGCTTCTTCATCATCTCCTTTACATCAAACTGAAGAGTGTTTCCTTCCCCAAAACGAAGATCAATCTTGCCATCTTTCACATTTACCATGGCTCCAACAGTGGCTAAGAATGGTCTTCCAAAAATCAGAGGGTCTTTGGGCTCTTCATCCATTTCCAAAACTACAAAATCGGTAGGAATCTCATAATTTCCAATTATGACAGGGAGATCTTCCAAGATACCAATAGGAAGTTTCACAGAGCGATCAGCCAATACCAAGGATATCCTACACTTTTTGTATTGTGTAAAACCGAGCTTCTTTGCAACAGATAGAGGCATAAGGCTGATACTTGCTCCCAAGTCACACAAACAATTCTCAAAGGTCAAGGGGCCTATTGCGCATGGTAAGGTGAAGCTCCCTGGGTCTTCTAGCTTTCTAGTCACGGTTAACCTTTGAATAATGGCACTACACTCGTGCGTAAGAACCATCATGCCCTCCATTTCCTTCTTTTTCTCAGCGACAACATCCTTCAAGAATTTGCTATATTGAGGAACTAGCATAAAGGCATCAAGGATTGGCATTGTGATCTGCACTTCACTCATTTGCTTCTCAAAGAGTGTTTTGTACTTCTCTAGCAGATGCTTCTTGAACCTCCCAGGAAAGGGTAACTTCGGCTCATACGGTGAAGGAGTAATCGGAATTGCGTTTGATGTAGTGGCAGCTTCATTCTTGTTCACAATTTTCTTCTCCTCTCCAACATTTTCATTGCCTTTAGCTGCAACAATCTTCTCTATGATCACTTGATTTGTTTTCTCATCCACAATGACCACATCCTCATTCACATTGATGGCCACCTCCCCACCTTGTTTCTCATCATCCTTGATGAGGACTCGTTGAGGTAATTCTCGTCCACTTCGAAGAGTGATAGAATGCAATGTCTCTTTTGGATTTTGCTCGGATTTTTCTGGAAGTGATCCCATTGGTCGTTGGGTGTGAGAAGTGAAGGAAGCAAACTGTTGCTCCAAGTTTTTGAGTTTGTTGTTGAGTTCATTGTAGCTCCCATCAATTTTGGAATTCATTGTTTTCAACTCATCTTTGATCTCCCGCTTTGTTGAGGCATTTGAGTCAAGTATCTGCTTGAACATTGATTCCACACTTGTGTCATGTGGTTGTTGTTGTGACGAACTTGGTTGTCCTTGAACAAACTGGTTGCCTCTGTTGCTGAAACCTGGCGGATAAGTTGGTTTTGCGTGGTATCCCCCTTGTTGGTTGTTGAAGATGGGCTTTGGCTGGTAATTATTTTGGTATGGTGGTTTGTTGTTGAAGTTCCCTTGATCTCTTTGCTGGTAGTTCCCTTGATCGCGGGGTTGAAATTGAAAGTTTGAATCCTTCGTGTACCATGTACCATTGGCATTGATGTAGGAAACATCTTCTTGTCTTTCCATTCCTTCCACTTCATTTGGCATTGGAGTCATTCCGTGGCTTTGGTTACCAATATAGTTGACGTGTGCTTGTGTAGGTATTTCTTTGAGAAGAAGATCCATCTTTTCTTGTAGAGACCGCAATTCCTTTTTGGTGGAGGTATCTTCACTTGCACCACCTCTGTTATGTCGATCATACTCATCATTGTAAATAGAGTCACTTTGAGCCATGTTCTCGACAAGCTCCCAAGCTTCATCTTCAATGCGTCCCAAGTAGTAACCATTACTAGCAGTGTCAAGTCGGCTTCGATAAGTAGGCAAGATTCCTCGGTAGAATGTGTTTAGGAGATTTGCCTTTGTGAAGCCATGGTGTGGACATTGTGTTTGGTACCCTTTGAATCTATCCCATGCTTCACCAAAGCTCTCAAGATTCATTTGTTGGAAGCTTGAGATGTCACTCCTTATCTTTGCAGTTCTTGCACTAGAGAAAAACTTGTTGAGGAAGGCTTCTTTGCACTCATTCCAAGTTATAATTGAATCACTTGGTATATTCTTCTCCCAAGAGTGAGCTTTGCTTCCCAATGAGAATGGAAACAATCTTAGTTTGAATGCATCTTCGGAAACACCATTTGTCTTTGTTGTGCCACAATATTGGTCAAATTTGTGCAAGTGATCGATTGGATCCTCCAAAGCAAGACCATGGTATTTGTTGCCCTCTATCATGTTGATCAAGCTTGACTTGATCTCAAAGTTGTTGTTGCCCACAGCTGGGGCACGAATTCCCAATCTGTTCCCATTGATGTGTGGCTTGTCATAAGTTCCAATGCCTCTTGGTTGACGATCTTGATGTTGTGGCCTAAGGTTTGCAGCTCCTTGGCCAAGTTCGTCTGGATCAGCTCGGAGACGGACTCCTTGTATATTTTATCTATTGTCGTCAACTCCATGGATACCTTCCGGTTGATCTTGATTCCGTTCCATCTCAAGCCCCAATCGATGCAAGTGTGCTTGCTTTTCGTTCTCTCTTCTCGTTCTTCCCAACGCTCTTTTGAAGCTTGTGATGTTGTCAACTCTTGGAACAAGGTTTGTTGGTCCTTTACTCCTCAAGTTCATACACCTATCATCCAAAGAGAGATGAAGATAGAGAATGAGTAACTTACTAAACGAAAATAAAACTTAGTCTCAAGTAATGACCAAATCCTAATGTCAAAATCAGCCTTGAGAATGGCAACGACGCCAAACTTGGTATGGATAAGTTTAATCCTAAGCAATTGTAGTACTTTAGGTGTCAATCCAAACTCAAGGCTATTTTAATCACTAGGAATACAAATCATATAACTTAATCTAAGTAGATTCAAGGTTGTGGTTTTTGTGATAACAAGTTACAAGCAAAACAATTAACACAAGTTTTAACTCAATTAAATAAAAGAGAACCCATGGTTTAAGGTAATTGATCCTAGGCAATTTGCTTCAAGTCAAGGTGTTTAAATTCAAACAATCTTAAATTTCTATAAGTCTAGAACACTAATGAAGATCAATCCTCTCCCGAGGTAGAAACCCTTATGCAATCATGAACTAAACATCAATTCCCATTGGTTTTGTTCACTCAAACACACATTAAGTTCAAGTCTATTAACTATCTAGCAATCCTAACATCAAATCCCTTTGGTTATTCAAGCTAGAGCTATACTAAGTTCAATCAAACCTTCAATGAACACTTTCGATGCTATTGAATGTTTAAGGTCTAGATTAAAGTGATCAATTCCAATCTAGCATTAAGAACACTTAGTAAGCATAGAAATCCAAGAATCTAACTATAAAACACCTTAACTCTTCAACTAATCACCCATGGATCATCCTACCCCATGGATTCAATATGAATCTACTCACTAATCATCTTGTTTACACTTAATCCCATGATGGATAGAAGCATAATCAAGAAGATAAAACAAGAATAAGATGCAGAAAATCAAAGGAAAACAAACTGAAATTTCATAAACTTCTCAAGAACACAAAGTTTTCTTGAGAGAAATTATGTTTCACAAAGAGTTGAGAAATCTTATTAGAATACAAGGATGAAGAACAATCTCCCAATTCTTCTTACACAAATCCAAAAACAAGGAAAGATTATCAAGAACAAAAAAAGATGAAAGATTTTGATCTAAAAACAAGAAAACACAAAGGGTGAAAAGTCTTCTCTCTAGAACAAGAAGAAAAATTGATAAGATCCCCCCCAATAATGGGAGAAAAACAGCTTTTTTAAAGACTAAGACACGTTTTTGGATAGTGGTTTGGAGTAGGTGTATCACTTTTTCGTCACAAAATGTGCAGTCTTGAGGACTGGATCGACCGATCCACCCCTGGATCGATCGATCCAAATCTTTAGTAAGTGGATCGATCGATCCACATAGGATCGGTCGATCCATTTACTAAAATTGATCGATCCGCTTTCTTCTGGTCGATCCGTGGAACGTTCGATGTTTTGGTCATTTAATTGGATCGATCGATCCATAAGTAGATCGGTCGATCCAGTGCCTTGTTCTGCGCTTGCTTCATTTGCTCGCCAGACGGACATGTCCTTACTAAATCTTTCATAACTTTCGATCGCACCGTTGGAATGACTTCAAATTTCTTCCAGATGAAAGCTAACTCAACGCTCTAGCTTGTCTCTAAGTTTCAGCTCGATCCATCGGTGGAAAGTGCTTCAACTATTGTCAAACTTCTGACTATTTTCTGCATCTTTGCTTCCATTCTTTTCTCCTTTGGTTTTTGGCCTCCAAAGTACCTATAAAGGACTCAAGGACTATGCAAATGTAATGAAATGTAATCTAAAACTCTAAAACTCAACTTATTCTATATGAGACTTAAAATGATGAGAAATATGCAAAATGAAAGTCTAATGACTATAAAATCTAAAGAAAATATGTGCTAAATATGCTAAAATATGAATACATCAGCCATTATCCAATTTGATTAAATCTCTGGCAAAAAATGTTAAATGAGACATGATGATAGGAATTGGACAAAAACAAAAAAAACTTCAAACATAGAATTACACACTCAAAGATTACCTCAGATGTATTGAAATCTAGTTAGATGAAAGAAGGAGATGATTTTGAAGTTTGTCAAGAAGATAAAGGGTAGCAACCACAACTATTTGATCTGATCAAGCCATTGACTTAATCACAATAAGAAAGAAAAAGTCTGAATGTGCGTACCAATCACTATTAGCATTGATGCTTTAGCTTGAGAAGCAAGCAATTAAATAATAGAATTAGGTCGTTGACTGGGGGGTGGACGTTTTGTCTTCTTCTTCTGTCTCTTTGTTTTGTCTCTGCAGGTTTCTTCTCTCGATGCTGTCTTTTACCATTGTACTTTTCTGCCTTGTCCTCAGTGACATTGTCGAAAGTTTCGAGTTTTCTTGGATGTTTTTTATTCTCTCGTTTAGGGTGGAGGAAAGTTCCCAAGGTATCTCGCCTTGATGATTGAATTTTGTTTGTGACAACGATGACTTTTATAAATTGTGAAATGACCCCACATGTTTTAGTTTTGTGACAACTTAGTCTTTGAAAGAGAATAGAATAATTCTGAATGCAGATGAATACAGTCTAAGTGACCATAATAAAACTAAAAGATTACAAGATTAGACCATGCATTGAGCAGAAACTTGAAGAAATTTGCTTTTGATTCATCCATTGAAGTACATGTTCTAGAATCAAAGTTTTGTTTACATGGAATATTTCAGAGAGAAACAATCAAGAATCAGAAAACTTTTGGTTTTCATTCCAAGTCATCGTCATTATCATTCCACACAATGAGCATAAGAAGGCCAAAAGGGTAACGCAAGACATACCTAAAAAGAGTTGGACTTGAAGTATATGGGCAGATAAAAGGAACTACCAGCAGAAAAAGCATGACCAAGAACACACCGCCCGATGCAGCGAGCAAAACAAGAAGCCAAACCTGGTTTCCAACCACAACAAACATACCCGCAAGAAATGCAGAAGACATGGAAATAAGAGCTAATCCAAGAAGCGGAAGTATGAACTTGAAGACATTCAGGATCAACACAAGATCACCAAGTTGTGCCCATATGAGAGCAACAGTTGTGAGAACAGCAGTATACATTGCTATTGTGTTGGCAACCACAAAGACTTGTAACGCAACTGGTTTATACCAATGTTTTGTCTCTTCAGGTACTTTTGTCACACTAAAAGCTGCAGAAAATGCCACAGTAGCAACTAGTATAGCCAGCAACAACAGAGTGTTAACCCTGTCTTTGTACTTTTTAGCCGTTGGTATCTCATCGGATCGAATAATTCCTTCCTGAGGTCGTCCAGGTGCCAAGAATGGATCATAAGACATTAATTTTAGAGCTCTTGGTGTACCAACACATACTAAAGCCATCCATGTCAGTCTCTGCAATGTATAAAAAGCAAATATAAATCAAAGACTGACTCAAGGGAAGATATCAAAATCTAAAGAACGTACCTCACGGAAAGTGGGATTCAATTCCATACATTCTTCAGCTGCATCAAGAGCAGTAAATCCCAATTTGTTCTGTTCACTCAGATTAACCCTTTCATCATTTGTAAGTGTATGCACAATCTTAGGGTACCAGAACATTGTAGCCAAGTGTAGTGGAGTGTTTCCTTTATGATCCTTCTGATTTATAAGGTCGACATACTTTGCATTTCCGAGAATGTATTTGACAACTTCGTTTCTCCCACATTCAGCTGCAATGTGAAGGACATTTTGACCTTGTAGGTTAAGTAACTCTATAGTGTCAGGGCAGAATTGCAAGATAGCTTGCAGAGCACCCAAATGATCTTTTCTGCACGCCGAATGGATGGGGAAAAAACCATCAGGATCCCTAACATAAGCTATATCTCCAAACCTCTCTAATAGAAATGTCACTGCTTCATCATATCCTATGGACTCTGCATATGAGAGAAGGCTCCTCTTTTCTTCGTCTCTTGAGTTTATGAGATTTTGGTAGGTGGGAGCTAATAGAAGATTCAAGATTCCTGCCACATTTATAGAAATAAAATTGGTTACTTTCAGTTTAATATCAGCTCCACTGTGTGGTAAAGGAAGAACTGAAGACCCAAGAAACAGTTCTAGGAATGTAACCTATTCTTCTGCTTTTGATTGCAGCATGCACAACTGATTTTCCTTCAAAGCGAGCAACAAGAGTTTGTAGCATGTGGATCACAAGCAACTCATTCCCAGCTTCAGCTGCCATATACAAAGGCGATGCTCTCTCTTGGTTAGTAATAAAAGAAACCCTTTCATCGACTTCAGCTAGACGCAAAGCAGCATCTTGATGCCTTGCTTTCAAAGCTAGGTGCAGAGCAGTGTTTCCTTCATTGTTCTGCACTAACCAAACATCTCTAACTCCTACCTGTCTTCCTTCTTTGAGTACAATTTGCATTCCATCTGGAAGTGCTCTCAAATAGTTAAGAAGAACGATCATAACCGGTTCATGGCCTGCACCAGCTGCAACATGAAGAGGAAGGTCACCATTGGAGTTTGGTCTTAACATAAGGCTTTGGTAATCATTAGGAATTGGGTTCCAATTTCCCATAACGCCTCGCTCATGGTTGATGATATGCTCAAGTAGCTGGATGTGACCATATATGGCAGCAAGGTGCAAGATTGTATTTCCTTGAGGGGTTATTTCTCTTAGAACAAGAACTCCTCCTCCTTGCACTAACACCTCAAATTCTTCAATGTTACCTTGTGTGGCTGCCATATATAATCTTTGTGCCATGTAATTGATTGCCTCAGGGGGTGAAACGGAAGCAGCATCAAGGAGTTGTCTATGGCGTAATGCCCTAATCCTGGCTTTTCTATGCCTTAGAACTGCAATTTCTATGTCAGACTTCCCCATGATCTTAACTCTCAAACCTTCTGTCTAATTTCTTGACAAGGTATTCAAGAAGCTTGTGGAACATCGGAAAAAAAGAATTAGCCATAATGAAAAATTTCCAAGAATTAATCACAACTTAAATCGGTTTAGCAACTGAAATGCTTTGATGCATACGTACCTGAGAATTAGAGGGACTTTTACCATACAGTTCGTGCTATGAACGAGGTAGAGAAGATGTGGAAGAAGAAGAAGAAAAACCTTTAAGAAGACTATGCTTATAAGACTTTTAAATGAAGTTTACCAGCACAAGTTCTGTAATTAAAGTAATGTATAGTCTTTTTCTACTAATAAGAAAATATATCATGCAGAAAGTAGACTCAAGGGATTTGTTTATGATGAGACTTCAGATAGGATAAGTCAAACAAGCAACGAGATATACAGAACAAGAATAGAATACCAATTTTTAAATTTATTTTTGTTACAATTTAGTCCCAATAAATCTCATTACAATTACAAAACTTCATGTCGTACCAATTACAAACGTTACATATAAACAAAAGATCATTAGATAAAGTATCAAGCTACTTATTTTATTACATATTTAACAAAAATCATTCCTTAGAATATTCAGAGGAACGCTGCAAATAGTCTTTACGCGAAGTAGGTATGCCATGGAACAAAGGTCACCACAAAACAAACTCCGACCATAACCAACAAAGATACAAAAGCAAACTTTACAAGTTCCATGGTTTCTACGTGTAGGAAAGCACTCAGTATTAAATAAAACTATGACGTTTTGCCCACATGAGAAACTTTACTGCTACAACAGAAGCAAGTATCAGAACGCTGTTGCACGACATAAAAACCGCGAAACCCGCTGTTTTGACCAAACCTGTGCAATATTTACCTCAGACGTTTTGAAACCTTCTAGTAGATGAAAGAAAGAGATGATTTTCAAGTTTGGAAGTTTGTCAAGAAAATAAGGGTAGCAATCACAACTATTTGATCTGATCAAGCCATTGACTTAGTCACCATTAGAAAGAAATAGTCTGAATGTGCGTATCAATCACAATTAGCATTGTGCTTTAGCTTGCCAAGTAAGCAATTAAATAATAGAATTAGGTCATCGACTGGGGGGGTTGGGAGTTTTGTCTTCATCTTCTTCTTCTGTCTCTGTGTGTTTTCTTCTACCATTGTACCTATCTGTCTTGTCTTCAGTGTCACATTCATCTCTGCGCCATCTTTTGCCTTCACCATAACCATGAGCACTCTTCTCCCTCTTGAGACTTTCACCCTCAAACACCAAATCATAGCCTTAACGTTCTCTGTTTTGATGTTTTACATTGTACTTTGAAGACTGATTACCACCCACACAATCCTTGGCAACATGATCCATTAAGCCGTGTATAAAACATCCATTGCTTTTACCGAAGTTGTGGCCAAAGTGTGGATACATTCTGACTGAAATCAACATATAATTCGTCTATCATAGATCAGAGCATTTTCCATATTAATACGCAACGGATCATATACAGAAGAAGAATATCAAATAGTAATCTCTTATTAAAACTTCTTTATTACATATTTAACACATCATTCCTTAGAAATATGCAGCGGAACACTGAATCTAATTAAGCTTATGTGAAATAGGTATGCCATGGAACAAGGGTCACCACAAGACAAACTCCGACCATAAATGCAACCACCATAGATACAAAAGCAATTTCTACAAGTCCCATGGCTTTTAGGAATAGGAGGCCTTTTAGTATTAAATAACTCTCAAGTTTTGACCAAACGAGAAACATTACTGCTGCAACAGAAGTGAGCATTGTAATGCTGGTGCACATCACAAAAACCGCGAAACCCGCTGTTTTGACCAAACCTGTGATGCTTAAATCTGGAGCAGAACTCATGTCAAGCTTTGTACATGTGAAACCCATCACAAATGTCACAGCTGCTACAGTTGTTGCCAACACCATAAGAAATGGTACGACTCATGATACCATCCTTTGATTTGTTTGTATCTTCCCGGTCAGATTCTCTAGAATCACTCGAGGGAATTGGTTGTGGTGGACCATTTGGTGAAGCAGCAGATCTTAAGACCATATCAAAGTTGATTAAATCTCTCTAAGAAAGAGATAATTACTAAAACTACTTTCCAATTACTATAACAATTTTTATTCAACTTTGAAACTCAACACAAGTCATAAAAGACAAATAAACCTTAGTAACAAGTTTTTATTACGAAAATATCATTCATAATTTGCAAAAAAAAAAAAAAAATCAAACATTTGTTTGAAACCGCGGCCGCGGAGGCTGCGGAAGCATCGGATCGTGCTCGGCGGAGATGTAGTAGAGGTGTGGAGGCCGGAATTTAGGTAAAAATCGGATTAAAAATTAAAAGTTGGAAAAAAAACTCAAAATCTTTTGATTGTTTGTTAAAATTTTTGTTAAAAAGGAGATATATGATGTTAGATCTACTAGTTTTAGGCAAAATCTAGTTGAAAACAAGTTAAAATACAGTAAAAACGAGCTAAAAATGGTTGACCACCATTGTTAGGGTTTGAGAAAAGTTTCGTGTTTTGTGGAGAAGATGAAAGATAAATTACGATTTACCCTTTATTGAATAAATCTACCATTACTATAAATAAATCTACCACTACTATAAATAAGTCTACCATATATTATAAATCTACCACTACCACGACTATAAATAAGTCTACCACATATTATAAATCTACCACTACTATAAATAAATCTACCAGTACTATAAACAAATCTAAGGTTGTTTTAGTAAAGAAGTGAAAAGATTGAATAAATCTACCATTACAATAAATAAGTCTACCACATATTATAACTCTACCACTACTATAAATAAGTCTACGATTGCGCGAACCATCAATAAGTCTACCGATCACAAAATAACTCTACCACAACTACTAATAAGTCTATCACTCAAAATTAAATCTACCACTACTGTAAATAAGTCTACAATGACGCGAACCATCAATAAATCTACTGATCAGAAAATTAACTCTACCACCACTAGAAATAAGTCTACCGATCACAAAATTAACTCTACCACTACTACAAATAAGTCTACCACATTTTATAAATCTACCACCACTATAAATAAGTCTACCATTGCGCGAACCATCAATAAGTCTACCGATCACAAAATTAACTTTAGCACTACTACTAATAAGTTTATCACTCAAAAATAAATATACCACTACTATAAATAAGTCTACGATTGCGCGAACCGTCAATAAGTCTACCGATCACAAAATTAACTCTACCACCACTAGAAATAAGTCTACCGATCACAAAATTAACTCTACCACTACTACAAATAAGTCTACCACATTTTATAAATCTACCACCACTATAAATAAGTCTACCATTGCGCGAACCATCAATAAGTCTACCGATCACAAAATTAACTCTACCACTACTACAAATAAGTCTACCACATTTTATAAATCTACCACTACTATACATAAGTCTACCATTGCGGAACCATCAATAAGTCTAACGATCACAAAATTAACTCTACCACTACTACTAATAAGTCTATCACTCAAAAATAAATCTACCACTACTATAAATAAATCTACGACTGCGCGAACCATCAATAAAACTACCGATCACAAAATTAACTCTACCACCACTAGAAATAAGTTTACCGATCACAAAATTAAATCTACCACTACGAGAAATAAGTCTACCACATATTATAAATCTACCACTACTATAAATAAGTCTACCATTGCGCGAATCATCAATAAGTCTACCAACCACTTAATAAATCTACCAATCGCAAATAAATCTATCATCACATGAACGGTAGACTTATTCGCTGCCTCATTAATGACATTTTCGTAAATACGTCTTTTCTCTTCAAGGAAAATAAGGCTAAAACGAGTATTAATAGTTTTTCAAGGTTGTTTGAGTAATTTTCAAAGAATAGTATCATTTTTGTCAAAAATCAATTTTGTAAGGTTGTTTTAGTAAAGCTCCCTGTAAGAAATCAAAAGATACATGATGAGATAGGACTTGACAATAACAACCAGATTCAGAAATTAGATCATAAACTCTTTCTTTCTTGTTTCAATTGAAATCCTAAAGAATAATTAGAACTTAAACATGGAAAAACATACTCAAAGATTACCTCGGACGCTTTGAAATCTAGTAGATGAAGAGGAAGAAGAAAGATATTGAAGTTTTAAACTTTGTCAATAAAATTGGGGTAGAAACCACAACTATTTGATAGGATCAAGCCATTGACTTAATCACAATATAAGAAAGAAAAAGTCTGAATGTTGCCAACAGCTGATACTTTAGCTTGCCAAGCAAGCAAGCAAATTAAGTCATAGAATTAGGTCGTTGACTCCAACAAAAAGTCCCTAACTCGTTTACTGGGTTTAGGGTTTTGTCTTCATCTTCTTCTTCGGTCTCTTGGTCCTCTGTTTTGAAATTTAACAAGTTAGTGATTTGTAAAGCCTTCAAATACAACCCTAGAACTCGCAAAAGTTGGCAACTTTGAATTGTTTCTTACACAACGTACACTTTCACTGTATAAGCTAAGATCGATAGAAGCTTCTCAATCTTTGTGAGCTGGAATGGAAGATGTTCTCATGGAAATTAAGACCTTTTGTTGCTTGTTTTCAAATTTCACAAGTAAACTCATCCCCAGCTTCAGCTGCCATATATATACAAACGGCGATGCTCTCTATTCTTTAGTAATAAAAGAAACCCTTTCATCGACTTTAACGAGTCGCAAAGCAACATCTTGATGCCTTGCTTTCAAAGTTAAGTGCAGAGCAATGTTTATTTCCTTCATTGTTCTTCACTAACCAAACATCTCTAACTAGCCCCTGTCTTCTTTCTTTCAGTACAACTTGCAATCCACAACGCCTTGCTCGTGGTTGATTTCTTGATGATATGCTCATGGTAGTAGGATGTGACCATATATAGCAGCAAGGTGTTATTTCCTTGAGGGGCTATTTCTCTTAGAACATGAACTTTGCTTTCTTGCACTAACACATCAAATTCTTCAATGTTATCTTATTAAAACTGTTTATTACATATATAACAAATCATTCCTTATAATATGCAGAGGAACACTGAATCTAACTAATTAAGCTTATGTGAAATAGGCATGACATGGAAGAAGGGTCACGGCCACAAGACAAACTCCGACCATAAATGAAACCAACATAAACCAAAAAGCAAATTGGAAAAGTGATATGGCAAGCATGTATATCACAGCTCTATCTAAGGAGTTAAATTCCCTCACAAGTTTTACCACCATGAGATTCATTACTGCGACAACAACAGAAGCAAGTATTGGAACGCTGTTGCACAACACAAAAACAGCGAATAACGCTGTTTTGACCAAACCTTTGATCCCTAAATTTGGACCAGAACTGATGTAAACCTTTGTAAATGTGAAACCCATCACAAACGTCACAACTGCTACAATTGTTGCTGACACCATAAGCTGTTGATTCATCCTCATGTCTCTTTTAACTTTTTCTTACAGAGATTTAATCAACTTTTATATGGCTTTGTTGTAATTTTACCCACCACAAGATCCCTAGGAATTGGCAAAAACAGTGTTTTTAAGCCAGATTCAGAAATTACATCATAAACAAAAGAAACTTTTTTATTTTTTCAACTGAAATCCAAAAGAATAATTAGAACTTAAACATGGAAATACATACTTAAAGATTACCTAAGACGCATGGAAATCTATATAGTAGATGAAAGAGGAGGAAGAAGAAGATATTGAATTTTTAAACTTTGTCAATAAAATTGGGATAGAAACCACAACTATTTAATTCGATCAAGCCATTGACTTACTCACAATAAGAAAAGAAGAAGTCTGAAATGTTGCGTACGAAGCAAGCAAATTCAATAACAGAACTAGGTCGTTAACTGATTTGAAGATATTGTCTTCATCCTCATAGGTCGTTAACTGATCCAATTTCCCTATGGTGTAATTCCCTAATCCTGGCTTTTCTATGCCTTAGAACTGCATCAGACTTCCCCATGATCTTAATCTCCAATCTTCTGGTTAATTTCTTGACAAGGTACCTTAAATCAAGAAGCTTGTGGAACATGAACAAGAAATTAGCCAGAATGAAAAATTTGCAATAACTAATCACAAGTTAAATCGATTTAGCGACTGAAATGCATACGACCTGAAAATTACAGGGACTTTTACCATACAATTCCTGCCATGAACGAGGTAGAGAAGACAAACATTATTGGACTATGCTTAAGGCTTCTAAATGGTTAATGTTTACAACTCATAAACTAGCACAAGCTCTTTGATTAGAGTAATGTTATATAATCTTGTTCTACTAATGAGAAAATATATCATGCAAGAAACGTAGCAACACAGAACACAAGAAAGGATTTGTGTATGATGAGACTTCATATAAGATAAGTCAAACAAGCAATAGGAAATACAGAACAAGTAAACAAATCTTTATTTATTTTTGTTACAATTTAGTACCAATAAATCTCATTACAATTACAAAACTTCATGTCGTACCAATTATACAAACGTTACATATAAACAAATAATCATTATATGAACTTCTCAAGCTATTACATATTTAACAAATCATTCCTTAGAATATGCAGAGGAACACTGAATCTTACGTGAAATAGGTATGCCATGGACTACGGGTCACCACAAGACAAATTCCGACCATAACCAACATAGATACAAAAGAAGATTTTACAAGTGCCATGCCTTCTCGGTATAGGAAAGCTCTCAGTTGTAAATAACTATGAAATCTTGCCCCCATGAGAATCATTACTGCGTAGACACAATCACGTATCACAACGACGTTGCACAACATAAAAACCGCGAAAGCCGCTGTTTTGACCAAACCTTTGATGCTTAAATCTGGAGCAGAACTGATGTAAAGCTTTGTACATCTGAAACCCATAACAATTGTCACAATTGCTACAAGTATTGCTAACACCATAAAACTTTTGATATGAATGGCCATACCTAAGTCCTAAGTTGATTAAATCTCTGTAAGAAATTAAAAAGATTATAATAGGAATTGACAAGAACATGTTTTCGAAACCAGATTCAGAAACTAGATCACACAATCTCTTTTTATTCAATTGCAATCCAAAATCATAAAAAAAAAAATTTTAAATGGAAATACACACTCAAAGATTACCTCAAACGCTTTGAAATCTTGAAGATGATTTTGAAGTTTGAACCTTGTCAAGAATAATGGTGTAGAAACAACAACTATTTGATCTGATCAAGGTAGAAACAACAACTATTTGATCCGATCAAGCCATTGACTTAATCAATCACAATAAGAAAGAAATAGTCTCAAATGTTGCATACCAAGAAAATTCAATAACAGAACTAGGTCGTTGATTTTTGTTGAACTCTGTTTTGCTTTTTGGCTAAGAAGCTCTGTTTTTTGTGGAACTCTGTTTTTGTTGAACTCGGTTTTGCTTTTTGGCTAAGAAGCAGCTCAAAGATTGTTTTTTTTTTTAATTGACAGAGGATCAAGAAGAGAGACTAGACATAGCTCAAGTGATCCATTACGAATGGAGAGTCATCATCACGTAATCCTTATTCTAGCACACAGACCAGAAGAAGCTTAAGGCAGAGCTCTAACTCAAATTCTTTCTCAAAATAAAATCCCAAGTTTCTAACCAAATTGGCTTGTTCGTGAGCTGCATGCGTCGTTGCGGATTAAGTTTGTGATTTGTAAAGCATTTCAGTACAATCCTAGACACCGTAAAAGTTGGCAAATTTTAATTGTTTCTTACAAATTTTGTCTGTATAAATTAAGATGACATTACACCATCTTCTCAATCTGTGTGAGCTTGAATGGAAGATGTTAACAAAATCCATCACTTACAAACCAGCAATGTCTCATCAGTTGGTACAACAATTTTGAAATCTTAACCTTAAGACTCTCTACCATGGCTCTTCTATGCCTTAGCCAGACAAGTTTCCCCAAGGATATCGAGGCCTTATTTTGCTTGTTTCACAAGTACTGATTGAATTCAAAGGGTACTTTGAGATTGGACTCAAAGAAGTCATCAAGCTAGCTAGCTGTCCACTTCTTTATTACACATAATATCTTCAGAAATTTGCAGAAGAGATAGCATGTCAGTATCTAACATACTTCAAGAAGTTCAGAAACTTGTTATCTAACAAAGTAAAGACATGGTCCAAAAGTAAAGAACTGTCATACATTTAGCCTCTAGTCAGAGTCCAAGGATCTAACATATCTTGTTTTTACTGAAAACAGTTTTCCTGACACAAAGACTACTGAAGATAGCATTTCTTTTAGCAATCCTTGGTGCTGTCCTCGCTAACAGTTAAAAGCATTAGGAAGAAGGGAACGTAAAAGATGTATCGAAGAAAGCCTTGGCATTGATAAGAGAAAACGTAGGGAATAATGAGAAGAAGCAGCGCTAAGAGGAAGACTGAATCTAAAGCCAATATGATATAGGCAAGCCATGGAAGATGATTCACCACAAGGGAAACTCCTGCCATAAATGCAACCGACATAGACACAAGGGCGACTGCAAAAAGAGGCAAGGCTAGATTGAAAGCTTTCTTTATCAGAACAGCATCACCAAGCTGTGCCCAAATGAGAGCCATTATAGTCACCATGGAACTGAGCATTGCAATGCTATCGCACAACAGAAAAACCTTAAATGCTGTTTCCTTCACCAAAACAGCCATGCCTAACTCCGGAGCAGAACTGATGTAACCCCCAGGTAATGTGAAACCCGCTGCGAATGTCACAGTTGCTACAAGTGTTGCAATCACCAAAAGAGTATTGACACGATCCTTGAATTTTTCAGTGTACTCACCCTCAGATTTCATGAGGCGTCGTGAGATGTTCAAAGGAATCGGTTTTGGACCATTTGGTGCACCAGCAGATACCAAAGCCTTCCAAGTCAATCTCTGTAAACCCAATAAAAGAAGTTATTCTATATAGTGAGACATTATAGACATGTTCCACAGATGAGAATCTACAAAATTTGGCATACCCTGCGAAGTATGTAGTCATTACTTTTCAACTTCTCAGCGAGATCTAGAGCTGTAAAGCCATAATTGTTCAGCGTTTTGAGGTTGACTCCATCATTCCAAGTAAGCATACTCACAACCTTTGGATGCCAGTTTTGTGTGGCTAGGTGTAGCGTTTGTGTTTCCACTGTCATCTTGCTCATTCATCATCCTTCTCTGTTTATCAAGTCCAAGAATATACTTGACAACTTTTGACTTACCACTTTCCGCAGCAATATGAAGAATATTTTGACATTGATTGTTGAGCAGCTCAATTGAGTCAGGACAATGTTTAAGAAACTCCTTAACGATTGTTAAATGTCCTTCCTTTGCTGCCATATGAATCGGGGTCAACCCATTATCATCAGTGAGATAACAGAGGTGTGAAGCTGGTTTGTCGAATTTTGTTAGTATATAACAAACTCCATCATAAAATCCTATTGATGCTCCAAGGGAAAGACATGTCATTCCTTCGCAGCGTAATTTCACAGGTTCTGGATATTGACTAAGAACAATACCAAGTATATCTGCATATCAAAAAAGAGGGAATATCAAAACTAAACGCAACATAGAAACGCAACAGTCATTTAAACACATATGAACAAAACCTTTTCTCTTGGCTCTTATTGCTGCGTGTACAACGGATTTTCCACTCTTGAGGGAAGCTAATTTAGATGGACAAGAAGATGAAAATTCAAGCATTTTTGTCACGATCTCGTCGTATCCAGCTTCTACAGCCAGATATAATGGAGATACTTGATCGTTATTCTTATCAAATGATACATCATGCCTCACACCTAGTAGGTACAAAGCCACATCTGCATGTTTTCCTTTCAACGCAGCGTGTAGAGCAGTATCTCCGTTCTCGCTCTTAGTCTTAGCTGAATCTAAAGGACAAGCCATTGCGCATTTCAGTAGACACTCAACAACACTGAGATTCCCTGATCTGGCTGCAACATGAAAAACGGTCTCACCCATCACATTTTTTACTTGAAGAAGATCCTTAAACGTAGAAACTATATACTCCACTATATGAACATGACCCGAAGCAGCAGCAAGATGAAGTATTGAGTTTCCTTGACAGTCAACTCGTTGTTGAATGATCATTCCGTCGTTTGAGATTCTTTTAACGAAGGATTCTTTGTCACCTGCTCTTAATGCACATGGAATCCCATGATTCATAATCTCATAGGAAACAGTGGACGTGGCAGTGTTGCTCATCTCTGAATCCATAGCTTTTAGTTCAGCTTCTAACTTTCGCAATTCCTGAAAACGAGGGCGACGAGGGGGACGAGGGAGATCGATTCTATCTACACGGCCCATGCTACATCAACATCAAATTCGAAACATTAGTAAGAAAATCATTACCCAAAGACTAAAATGTATCCGAACAACAATTAAATCCACAAATACATCATCATATATCTATCTTTTCAACATCTTAGACGCTTTTCAGGGTGTACATTTCGGGTGAGCAAGAGGGTAATAAAAAAAGTGCAGTTCCGTATAATAAAAACACTGTTAGCATCACAACAACATTTGAATCAAGAAACTCCAAGACCTAACCCCAAATAGAATCTAGTTGGGAGAAAAAGATTACCTGGGATGCTTTTTGAAATCCGGAGGATGAACAAACAAGAAGAAGATACTGATACAATGATTGCCGAAAAAGGAAAAAAAAAGTCTGCAAGTCTTTCTTTTTTCTTTCAGTCCCCACTAACTAGGCAGGAGGAGTTGACTTTAATATCATCAAGACAAGCTTTGAAAAGATTCATGATTTTTTTTCATCAGGAAGTTTTGCAAGTTGCCAAGTTGGACTTACTTAATGCTTTGACTTGGTATCTCCAAATCACGCATATGAATTTATCGTTTCCATAAAATTTTATCCCCTTGACCCTACATCTTAAGATAAGATCTATAACAAAAAATTCATTTTTTTAAGACCGGAAATTACCCCTGTTCTTCTTAGCAGGTAACAAAACTGAAAGTCTATTCCTACGTTCATGGATTGAGTCCACTCGCTGTCGTTTAGTTCCCCAACTCAAACAAACGGTGCAGATCAGTAACAATCACATAAAACTTCATCATAAACACATATTACTGAAAATCCGAGACATCATACATGACTAGATGAAACCGTGATAAGTAGGAGTAGATAGGTCAAGTTCAGATGCAGATACAGAGCAAAGGAAGACCTTTAACAAAGACTACTACTTCACTGAAAGAATTTGTCGATGCTCGATGCTAATGTGGTTTTAGGCACTGCGCCAATGATTGTATCCTTCTTCTCTCCGTTAACAAAGATCATGAAAGTTGGAATGCTTCTAACACCGTACTTGCTCGGTGTTGCAGGAGAATCATCGGTGTTTAGTTTGTAGAACTTGACCTTTCCTGTGTACTGTTGTGCTAATTCATTCACAATAGGGTCTATCATTTTGCAAGGTCCACACCATGGTGCCCAAAAGTCCACAAGAACAGGCTCATCAGCCTTGAGAACTAGAGACTCCCATGTCGTATCATCGACTATTGGAACTGCAGGTATCACAAATGACAAAACCAAACATTAGTGGTCACTATGTGTTTATAATCATCAATGAAGCGATAGTGAAACAATGTGGTCACTGATCAATTCAAGCACACAGAGATCTGAGAGAAAGTTTATACTTTATCTTCAAAATTCAGACTTTTCGAACTAACTATAAGGTTTTTGAGAATCTACACAGACCCACTAAAAGAATTCTATCAGGAGACACAAATCAAACCATACAATTCTCAAAGTCAAAGAAACAAATGCAAAATCGAGCAAAGAGAGATAATAGAGACGAGAGAACTATACTCCCAGTAGCGGTTTCCTGAGCTTCACAGATAACGCCTCTTCGTAATCGAGAAACCCTAGAATTCTTCGAGACCGAAGACAAAGAAACACGAGTCCTCAATCCTCCCGATTCCGGTAACACGGAGAACATCTGTCGAGTAGAGAGCGAAACCGTCGGTGACGACGATGCGACGATCCTCATCTCTGACCGGAGAGAAATCGGAGGACGAGAAGTACAAGTGAAAGCAGCCATTGTAGAGAGAAGCACCACAGACGATAGATTTCGATTTCTGAGATTCTCCTGAGTTCACAAAATGTAATAATATCCAAAAAAAAAAAAAATGGAATGGATATTGAAAAATGGGAGATAGAAGGAAATACGGTTACTACAGCTAATATTATATTAAACCCGAAAATAAATAAATAAAGCTCTAAGCCCATTGGGCCTTAGTTTCATTAAAGCCCATGTTTATTCATATTACTCGATTAAAATATTATTTCCACGCAAAAGTGAAAACGATGCGTTATTTCGCCGGAGCATCCGTACTCGATTTCTCTCCATCTCTACTGTTTCGCCGCCGTGCAATCGGAGATATTGACCGGAGATTTGTTATGACTTCAGTGAATTCGCGTTCTCCGGCGAGGGAATCCGGCGGATGTGATGACGGAATCGTCACGGTAGATGAGTGGCGGAGATGGGGACCGGTGTCTCCATTTCCAGCTGCGGTCAAACAGATTGTGAATGATTTGAAGGTTCTTGAGTGTAAATTGGATTGTGGAATAGAGTTTGGTGGTAATGGTGGCAAGTTACAGGTAAAATGTCGATGATGATGATAATGATTAAACCTCATTGCTTGTTTCTTTATGCTTAGATTGCTCGTTGCGTAGTTGATTTGTGACTCTGAAATGTTAGTTAGGTTATAATACTTCTACTTGTGTGAAACTATCGCAGGGACCGTTTGGTGCATATGAAGATAAGAAACATAGGGCTACATATGAAGCATTAGATGACCCAGAGAAAAAGTTTCGGTTTTTCTCTGCTCGACAAATTGCTTGTCGGCTGCTTGGGAGCAGGGGCTATTTATGCCAGAAGGTACTTCATTTACTGTTCTTGAATTCCTCTGTTGCGTAGTGATGACATGAATAAGAACTCGATTTCCTGAATTGGGACTGGTCTTCTTTACTTGCAGTGTTGGCTTGCTATGGAGGATTGCATGTGTTCACTTGTCAAGCCATGTGGTTTATGGAAAAGGATACGTTTTTGGCTTTATATGCATCCTAGGGTTAGTAATGCACTCACCAGTATATGTCATTCGGTTTGAGGTTGTACTCCAATTTCTATGGATTAATATGCTGTTTAGCTGTTGACAGGATTTCTTACGCCAGAACAACACAGGGAAGTTATTGTGGCAGATATTTGGTGCCCAATCTGCTACACTCTGCATCTTTGGAATAGCTGAAGACGAAGAGATCATGTGGAATGAATTCAAGCGTGCAGGTTTTTGATCCGCCTTGTCTTTATATCCTTGCAAGTTCAGATGCATTTGTTTAATCTTCAAAAGATGTCACTCAATATCTCTATTGGTTTTGCTCAAAGCCTTGCATTTTTGTTCTGTTGGATGCTCAGGGAAAAGCCAAGTCTGTTGCCTCTATCCCAACCAGAACTCAGAAGTAACATTGTCGGTTGAAAACGCTTTTGGTAATTCGACTTCAGAGAATCCTGGATCATCCATGGTAAAGATTGCAACATTATGGCTATAGGTTCTCTGTTCTTTTATGGTATGCTTATGTTAAAACATATGAATGCTTAGACTAGGCTTTCAATACTACATTTTCTATTTCCCAGGCAGATGAGGATAAAACTTTGCATTTCATTTTGCTTGATGGCACCTGGAACAATTCTGCTGCAATGCTCAAGCGGTTAAAGGTATAGGCTTTTGCAATTAACCATATCTCACATGGAGTTCATCTATGTCCTTTCTCTGTAGGGTTTATTTAACAAAACCGATACTGATATTGAAACCCATCTGTAGGATCATGCAAAGTTAGTATGGGGAGACGAAGATCTTCCTTGCATATCACTTGCAACCGGTGCATCAGCAATGCACAAACTCCGGTAACAATAGTCTCAAAACTCTATATTACTCATGTTCGGGGTCGAAATCTCCCCTGTGCCATAAAAGTTATATCCTTCTACATTTGATGTTGGACCTACAGGCCACAACCATCATGGGACCGGACCTGCACGGCTGCAGCAGCAATTGGACTCTTATCTGAGATGAGCCTTCTCCCAAAGTTAAGTAGCTACGGGTTAGACAAGCAAGCCGATGCAGTCGAAGAAGCTCTGGTCGTACTACTGGACTCACTAACAGGACGGCGCTTAAGAATGGGCAGGTCCATAACTCGTAAAGTCAGAAACACCATCAGCATTTGCTAACAACAGATCCAGTCATATCATAGTTTTTGTACTGCCATATCTTTATAATGAACGGATCGTCAAGGAGGATCAATGATGGGTGGTGAAGCAAAGAGATAGATTTCTGGCTATGATTTGATTATATCATATACAAAGATCATGTCTTGGCTCGAGTGAGAGTTCTAATGGTTGAAGCAAACTCAGAAGTTTTGTAACCTTTTTGAACCAGTTTATGTAGTTTGAATTTTATATAATGTAGCCTCACAAGTTTTAAGACTACAAACTCAACATTATATGTCTGGACAACTTAAATTATTATAAACAGTAATTAGTTAATTACACAAACCCCAGAGGGTAAGTTAGGACAACGCCTCACCTAAGAACAAAAATATTGTTCCTTTTATGATGTCATCAGTATAAAAGAACTATCCCTTTTTTCTCGCTAAAAGAATTATCCCTTTAAATTTGTGTTTTATAAGCTAGTAAGATTAATAAAGAATAATAGCTTGAAAAAATGTCAGTGTTTTTTTTATCATTATTTGATACAAATTTGATTTTTCTTTTGCTTTATAAATCTCTTTGAACAAGAAATAAATTTTGCATGACCGGTGGAGACAGTTGAAAAAAACCAACCAACCCATCCAACACTTCAGTATCATATTCATTTTACTTTGGTTTATATTTCGTGACTTTGTTTTCTTACTTCATCTCTCTCTTCTTCTTCTCTTTTCCATAGCTATATTTCACAATTTAAACTCTCTAGAGACCCAAAAAAAAAAAACTAAGCTAATGGTGAAGCTAACACAGAGATTGGGCGGGTTGATACTGCGGTTTGCGGCATTTTGTGCCGCATTAGGAGCGGTTATCGCGATGATC
The DNA here is from genome assembly GCA_964056655.1 of Arabis hirsuta. NCBI lineage: Eukaryota > Viridiplantae > Streptophyta > Magnoliopsida > Brassicales > Brassicaceae > Arabis > Arabis hirsuta. The sequence goes on from OZ053307.1 coordinate 1,361,590, forward strand.
ACCAGCCGCGAAAGATCTTCTTTCTTTGTCCTTTCCCTAGTTGCTCGGTATAGCGACTTGGCCGCGTTTAAGTAAGTTTCTAATGTTTCTATTTTGTATGTTTAATTATGATTTAATACTAATATAGATATTATGTATTGTAAATTTGTAATGATACGTTATGTATGTAGTCATTTGTGTGTTTGGCAGGTACTTTGTGATCGCAAACGCGATTGTGAGCGTTTATAGCTTTCTCGTTTTGTTTCTTCCCAAGGAGAGTTTGTTGTGGAAGTTCGTGGTTGTCTTGGACTTGGTAAATTAATTATACTACTATATAATTACTTATATTTGTTAGCATAATTACTGACTAGGAAAATATGCATTGTATTGACTAATGTTTTCATTTATTGCTTAGCTTCTATAAATAAAAATGTGTTTAACCAAATTTTATTTTGTAAATGTGAAATACCAACCGTGAAGATGGTGACGATGTTGTTGACGTCAAGCTTATCAGCGGCGGTGGCGGTAGCACAAGTGGGAAAGAGAGGAAACGCAAACGCAGGTTGGCTACCAATTTGCGGTCAAGTACCGAGATTCTGCGATCAAATAACCGGAGCTTTAATTGCCGGTTTAGTCGCATTGATTCTCTATGTTTTCTTGCTCATCTTCTCTATCCACTCCGTTGTTGATCCTTTTCTTCTACGAAAATCTTGAATCAAATATATAAATTCCAAGACCAAATGCATGCTCTCGTGTAAACATTTGTAATTTTTATTCTTCTCCGAGTTTCTCCGTGGGTTTAGCTGGCCTACGGACATAATGTATATTTTTTTTTCGGCAAAGATTCTATTGATAATGAAAAAGCAGAGTTATGATGATAACATCCCAAAACTAACAAAGCAAAAAAAACCCAAAAAAGCATGAACCAAACTTAAACCAAACAAAACCAGTCAATATGTGTTTTCAAACTTGCACCAGAACTCATCTCGTTATCCGTTGTAACCTCAACTTTGTTCTCGAACAAACACCTCTTCAAGCCATCTAGGATATCCACGAGCCACGTAAGAGTGTATTCTTCCATCTCGAATCACGCTTTGGGCAATGGGAAACGCACAGACATAATGAATTAAGCGATCGTTTTTGGCAAATTAGTAATTGAAACAAAGGCTACAGATTTAAAGTTTTTTAACTTTGTTTCAAAAACACTACAAAAACCTTATTAGTATAGCAAAACATAAATTCGAAATAATAACGAGCTGTGATATATTCGTATAAAATATAGTAACAAAATATAGAGTCCCATTTTTTATTTCAAATACTTTGTAACGGTCAAATTTTGTTTTTTACCGTCATCTTAAATGAAAGTCATTAAAGACTTGGTCAAACCGCTTTGTGAATCTGTTAGAAGAAGGAAAAAAATTGATTGATTAGTCTGGTCAAAAGGTCGCAAGATCAAAACGTAGCAACCTTGTTAGTGGAAGAGACAGTAGGTAAAAATTATAAGTGTCATCGAAAGAAAGTTTTAAAAAATTTTTAATGATTTAAAAAAAAAAAAATTACATGAACTATTATGTAAATAATTAGAAAAGCCCAACTAATATTGAGAAATTTTACAAAATGTCATTTTTCAAGTGTCGCCACATTTTTACAATCTTTACAAAAATATCATTTTTCAAAATTATTTATTCATTATATCATTTATGTTTGTGTTAATTATGTTGTATTAAGGTTTAGTTTTGAGTATTTAAGGGGTTTTAGGGATCAAAAGATTTTTTAGGGATTAGAATTTGAAGATTTAGGCTCTAAAAAATCATAATTAGTGGCATTTTTGCAAATAGACACCAAAAATGACATTTTTGCAAATGTGGACACAAAAAGTGGCATTTTTACAAATGTCCCAACTATATTTTAGCCCAATTACCCACTAAATTTATATCACATATACAATATAATTATTAAATGAATATGGAAGCAAAGAATATGTAGTAATTAATGTGGTAATTAATATGAAAAAAAAATTATTTAAAGAATATAAAGTATATGTGAGAACATCATACTTTCTTTTAAGTGACTACTAGATTTTTTTACATGCGTTAAATACAAGATTAGAATATTCAAAAATAAAAATTCAGGTTTTTTGCCTTCTTCTTTCTTTCACTTGAATTTGAAAAATCCGGGTGTTTTTTTAATATAAAAAACATATATTTTTTGTTTATTACAGTGACAAATTTATTTGATTTATCGCATATTGTATAATTTAAACAAATAATAAAAATTAATTTTATATTTTAAATAAATTGAAATAAATAACATTTGTATTAGTTTTAATATTTTTATGCAAAATTGATCAAAGCATATGACATTAAAATATGTTTGGTCAAAATTTAATTTTATTACATTTATGCACAATACATATCATTTTGTAAGTTTATAAATGTTATAATACACGTCTAAATATTAAAATCGATTAGAAAACATATTTAAGTATTTAATCTCACGCTTGGCGTAGGTCAAAATCTAGTACTAAACAAAAAAAACAAAATTATGGTCCTTCGAAATCAGATTAAGTTTTCACATTTCTCGAATAAATAAAAAAGTTATCAATAACCACAAAACTAAAATATGAGTGAAAATATGAGAAAATATTTTGAATTAAAAATAATAAAATAAATAATGGTGTTTATGTAAATAATAGTACGTGCGTAGAGGTGCCTAGGGTTAGAGTTAGGCTAGAGTTTTGACTGTAGAAGATATGTAGCGGGAGACAGAGATTTCGAAAGTTGAATCAAATTGTGAATTTACACCATTGTCACTCCATATGTTAAAAATCATCCGAATTTACAACAGTGAGTTTGACTCATGATGTTTCATTACAGCTACAAATACAACTTATTAATTCCGGTTTAATTTGTTTTTTGTTTGAAGGAATATATTAAAAAGACAAGTAAATAAGGGAGAAATTAAAGCGAGAGTAGTATTGTAAATAGTTACGTTTGGACGCGTTATAAACCCTACACAGGATCGATGTTGGAGATATTTTAATCGTGAGAAGATCTTCTCTAAGCTTAGGGGGGTCCCGCCTTGTCCGAATCTAAGTTAGGTTTACTTTGAAAAATTCCGGTGAGGTCGATACGGTTGAAGGAGGAAACGCCGAGCCAACAGAGACGAGAGAGCTCACAGAGTTAGCCATCGAGCCAGCAGAGACGAGAGAGCTTACTGAGTTAGCCACCGAGCCAGAGAAGAGAGAAGTCACTGAGTTAGCCAACGCAATAATTAGGTGTTTAACTCTAGGAAAAGATGACGAGAAGGAAGAAAAAGAAGAGGATGAGGACAGCTGCGAAAGCGATCAAGAATGGGATGTTGATAGTTTCGAGGGTGTTGAATTCAGTTCAGATGCTGAACCCGATGATGAGGAATGGCGTAGATACGTGCGCCAATGTTACAAAAGCGAGGTATGTTACTTTTTGATTATGTGGTAATAATCAAATCTCAGAGATAGATCATCCCTTGGATTGCATATTAGTAGTCTTTGGTGAAATTATCTATCTTTCGGTGGTAGCTAGAGAAAAGCCTAAACCCTTGATTATTACACGATCAGGGTTTCGATGTGGAGTTAGATTACCTTCCGACGAGCTCGACCCGGATTTACTCCGGATTCAATCCAGTTAAACTTGATGAGTATTTCGGACCCCCCAGCCTCACAGGGCGTATGTACATGGACAGAATGGTCAAAGTGGTCATTGAGAAATACAACGAATCAAAGGCTAGTTTTCTCTACACTTCTGCTTCTCATCTCCCTAGAGTTTTGTAAGAATAGATATAATCTGACTTAGAGGAACTACTACATGCATCTTTTTTTTGTACAGGGGAAGAATTTGGTGTTGGACCATATTGTGAGGACCGTGGTGAAAATGGCCGTTGGTGTCAAGGCTTATATAACATTCATGGCTAGAGAATCTCCAGAGGGAGAGCTCGTGGAGTATCAAGGCAAAGCTGAATGGAAAGTCTGGCAGAGAAACATCCATCCACTCCTCTGCAGACCAGCCTCCGAACAGAGGAAGAGAGGTGCAAATCTTACTTGACTAATGTGTTGTTTTTTTTTTAACTCTGTTTCGTAATTCTCTTATAGATCCATCTTTTATTAGTTACTCTCCTCTCTAGTTTCATTTGCAGTAGTAGATACATTAGCCAAAGAACAACATATTATTTGCTTTGCTTGCCTCTCAAAATATTTAGTTTCGAAGTTCATTACTCGACACACTTTGTCTGTGATTAGTGTACACCGCTTTGATTCACTAAAATTGTGTGTTTTTGTTTTCACTGATGCGCAGATTGATGACGTAGAGCCTTCTATTGCCACCCATGATATTGTCGCTGAGAAGAAAAAAGAAGAGCCTTCAAAGAAAAAGAAAAAAAAAAGCCTTCTATTCACCCATGTTTTAAATAAACTTATATGCTATTGTAGTGGATTATCAACTTATTTATATGTTTATGTTATTCACAACGACATATATGTATATCAGTAATGGAATGAGAGAGAGATAATTGTTTATTAAATATTGACCTCCTTAGTGGCTTGGAATTCATTATCAAATATGAAAAGACACGACTACAGGCGATTGATGTAGCTTTTCCCTAATGAATTCCGGATTAGCATTTTCTTTTATCTTGAACTCCCATTTTTCATGATGTCCCGTACCTCCAGGCTAATTTATTTTCACATAAAAAAATAAAATCAGATATTATTTTACTGAGCAAAATATTGACTCTAGCTACTATATCAGTAAAGGGAATCTGATTACCTTGTTGCTTCCAGAGCTCTTGACAGTGAGAAATCCATCGGATTTGATATGAGCAACAGCTTTTTTTAAGTTGCTAAGCTCTAAGGTTGCAACTTTCTTGTTCACTTCTTCTGGCTTCAAATGTTGCACAAGGTCATCATGCATGAATTCCAAGAAGGATTTGATATCTTTGAGGCTGATGATGTTGTATATGGCCTGGAGAAGACGTGCCAATGCCACTGCCCAACATATTTCTGAAACGGATTGTAATAATTTTAATTAATGGAATTAGATCGAATTTACACACACTATATTTACCATTTGAACTTGAATATATATATATATATATATAATAATTAACTAGGTGTTATCCGCGCGCATGCACGGACAAGTGATTCATTAATATATTATCAACAAATTAAAACATAATTTTTTTTATCCATTCATTTTTCAAAAATACATAAATCAAAATGTATAGAATCGTTTATACTATGTATCTTTAATCGCATCCATTTGTTAGAAATATATAGTTTAAATATATTGATATGTATTGATTGGAGACTAATTTTCAAAAAACATAGTTGTTTTACGTTTGTTAAAGATAAACATAGTTTAAATACTTAACAATATTGATAAGTATAAAGATTGACAGAATTAATAAGTTATACAATATTAGGAATGAAGTTAATACATTCGAATTGGTTATTATTCTCTTTAAACATAAGTTAATACAATAGTCATTTCGGTAGTATCTCGGCATTTATCTTTCTCTTCCATGTTTTATGTTTGTAGTAGTTTCTTTGATGGCTTTTGCTTCATACTTTGTAAACAATTTCTTTTTTAATGAAGAGTAATTTGTTATAAAATGTGAGTTACTTATATAGCGATAGATTGATAACAATTAACTCGTGCCCATCTCCGTTTTGTATGATCGTAACAAAAAAATGTACATAAACATTGTTACATTAGCAAGAGGTTAAATAAAACAAGAAGCAAAAAAGAGCTTTTTTCATATAATTCATCAAATTTCCAGATGAAGTGAAAAAAAAAACCCCTAACCCCTAAATCGAAGAATCATCAAAATTTTTTCTAATAAGAATAAAATAACCCAAAACAGCACAAATCGCAGCAACAGCATTGCCTTCTTTCAAAAGAACCTTAAACACAAATCCAAACACTTCTCTAGTAATCTTACGAGCTTCAACAATCAAATCTCTTCTCGATTTACCAAAAAACGCAAGCAACACAACAACCGCAATCCAAATCACCATAACCGCAGGAACCGCAACCGCAGCCGCCGCAACCATAGACATGGCTCCAAACACAGCTCCTAAAACCACAGACGCGTAAACCGCCGGTAATCTCGACGGAGACGGAGATGACGTGTACTGTATCTTGTACCAGTTAAGTACAGATCTCAAGAGATTCCAAGAGCAAGACAAGAGAATTGCGTAGACAACGACAAAGAGACAAACCCATGTCCGTCTTTTGCTCATGATTCGCATAAAGATAAGGTACGATCTTGGAGGAGATAACGAAGATGATGATGATGATGATGAAGAACTTGGATAATAATCTACTGTTTGATCCACCATTTGAAGATCTGATCGAGGTTTTGCTTGATCGGTTTTTATTGAGGTCGGAATTTGAGAATCAAATCTCCGTGATTTGGGATTTTGTCTGAAGCTGAAGAAGAAAGAAAATCGGTGAAAGTCTTCAGATTTGGGGGAAAATTGATTAGTAGTTCACGTGAGTCACACTCTCATGTTAAAGCGCGTGTTTTTCACTCGTCGCTTTCTAGTCTACTAGTAGTGGACTACACGCGCTTAATATGTCGTTTTGTTTATTTATTTTCCCTAGAGAAATTAAAACATGGAAATTGGGAAGAAATGAATGTACATGGAAACTGCGTGAACTAAGAGCGCACATAGTATCTCCATTAATAACACGAATTAATAATATTAACTAACGCAATTTCTATTTATGCTTTGTACTCGCAATTACAATAAATATGTTTAAGACGTAGTAGTAAGCAGATATTCTTTTAGGAACAAACAAGCAAATGCGATTTGTCTTTCCATTTTTGTAAAAACGCGACTTCTGGTCGTAATAGTGCATCTACGCTTAATTATGGAAGCCGGCAAGAAAATAAAATAATCATCTAACCTTTAATGACAATAATTAGTTTTTAATCTTAATAAATTTAAGTGACTTGATTTTTCTCATTATCTTTCGTCTTATCTCTTATCAAATCTTAGAAGATTAAATAAAAATTACCGGGACGAAACTTCTTGACGTTTACCGCTCGGGCTATATATGAATATGTAGATCTTTTAAAAATGAGATTCTCTAAGCAAATATCTACACAAACAAAATATAACACTAATCATATTGAGGATCTGTAATCATTTTAGAATGGAAATCGATCTTGTATTTGGTAAACTAATTGGAAATTTGTAATACTAATAAGATTCTAACGATCAAAACGACTTCGTTTGTTTGAAGCGTCACACAAGGTCTAGGGGTTCTTCAAAGTTGACTCCAAGGTTTTAAATCAAAGAACCTTTAATTGGAAGTTTCTATTCAGGGTATTTTTTATATATATTGTATTTTCCATATATATAAAGGACCGTGAGATACGTATATTGTTTCTTGACAAATCTTGAGCCAGCGACGTACATGCACACCTCAAACACTCGAACTCTCGCTGGTCTCTTTTTATCATCAATTTTGTTGGTATAAGGTGAATACAATTTGTGTGATTTATTAGTATTTTATTGAAAACCGATATTATTCTTTGCAATCCACACACTTAACAACATTAATTTTTGCTATACTAAAATATATTGATATACTTAAAAATATATATGTATATATATTGATATATATTATCAATTCTCATCCACGACATGTATATATATATATATATATATCAATATCTCATAAGGTGAGTGTGAGTGTATTAGTAGTATAAGGTGGGATTACCTTGCGATCCCCCGGAATCGACCGGATCAACCGATAGGGTATATCAAAAAAAAAAAAAAAGGGTGGGATTGGTTATTTGGTTATAGATTATTATTAGTCAGTGCCGCATTTGCCTTGTTCGTTTTTTTTGGATTTGCAATAGAAACGGCTGGCTCAAATCAATTTTGTCTTTTAAACGGACCATATAGACTCGAATGTGTGTCTAATAACAATGCTCCGTAAATCGATAGATATTAACTAACTAGACAAATATGTATCGAGGAAGAATCGATGCTTTTTTTGCAAATGTTAATAACTTGGTCAGCAAAAGTTAATATTATAACTTAAAAGAGAGCGAGTATTAGTTTTCTTTAAAGGCATCGTGCGAGTCAAGTAACATAAAATTGTTCCAAATTTAAGTAGTATATAATAAAATACATAAACAAGCGTGTACATTTGTGTTTGGCAACTTTACTTATATATATATATTTTTTTTAATCTCAGTCAAATTCCAATCACAATTCTGACCTTTTGTATTTGTGATTAGTTTCCTATTCATTTGTCTTTAGTGTTTTAATATTTTCAATGTTGGATAAATTATGTCCAGTTCGAAGAACTCCATTATAAATAATCACGGACTATTCAGACAAACTAGTAATGCAGGTGTATTTGTTACGGTTGAAAACGATGTAATTGGGATAAATTAAACAAATTAAGTGGTGAATTCAACCAGCTTTTTTTTTGGGGTTAAAGTTCAACCAGTTTTGTAAGTGGGACCAAGACTTCGAAATGTATTTTTTTTCCTCTAATTTCATCGAGCATTTTTTTTTTTTTTGGAATTTGGCAACTATAACTAGGCATGTCAATTACGATCAAAACTCGAAATCCGGTTCGGCCCAACTCTTAAAACTATCGGGTTCAGACCTGAATATATAAGCTCAGAAAAAATCGGATCTTTCGGGCTCAACCCATTCGGACTTTTTAGTCCGATTGGACTCAGACCGGACTAGAAAACCCGAAAATAAATATATAATTTATAAATTTAATAATAAATTTTGTTTAAAAATACTTTTTAAAGATAAATGGTTAAAATAATTTATATATATGTAATTCGTTGGCCAAAAACTCTTATTCTACTATTTGGATTTTGGTATTTTGTTTAGTTTTTATTTGACAATACTATTTATTTGAATTCATTTGACGTTTGCATTCATTTGGCCACACTTTTTCTTTTAGTTAAATTGGATTTCGATAAAAACATATTGGTAGTTGTTTAAATTTTGATTTATTTTGGTAAATAATATTTGTTTTTAATTTATTTGTATTTTATTTATAAATACGAAAAAACCCATAAAGTCCTGTAGCCCTATTCGGACCGGGTTGGATTTTGAAAAATAGGCCCGAATATTTTTCGGTTCGAGACGGACCGGACTTATATATAGATGGGTTTTACTGGTTTTAGATCGGATCAGACCGAACTAGCTCGTTTGACATGCCTAACTATAACCCAAAAAAAAACTAAATAACTAATCAAAACCGCTAGATTAAAGGTTGTGATTTTGCCATGGGTGGTTTTGGTTAGTTATTTAATTAAACCCAATTTCGTTGACGGAAGGGCGGCTGAGTTAGTTTATTCACATTTATCGGATATTTATTACACACATACATACATATGCGTTATACTCATTAATACATTTCTTGAATCGATGATGTGATGTGACTTAGTGTACGTATGCGTTTATTCAGTCAAATCTGCTACAACGATTAAAAATCTCTCTTTTTGCATACATTTTCTCTTCGCGTCATCATCCTCTTGATTCCTAGTCAATCATTATCAATTTCCAGGTAAAAATTCCTCTGTCTCCGTTTCGAAATTGATTCGGTCACTGAAATTCCGGCGAAAGACTTGAACTTTCCGGTCTAAATCACTCTGATCTCTGTTTATTCGTTCTGGGTATTTCACAGTGTGTGTAGTCTTCCGAAGAAGAAGAAGAAACTCGATCAGGGTTTTGTTGCTTTTTCGTGAATTTGGTTTTTTCGCTGATCCGTCTGAAGTTGCGGCTGTGTCTTCATTTGATTTGATTACAGATTTCGTTAGGGTTTAAGGAAGTGGATTGTGAATTGCTTGTTTGTGTAAGTTTATGTGTATAGACTCGTGTTTTAGAGCTTACGATGGGTTGCGTAAGTTCTAGGCATAGGCCTTTTAGAAGAAAATCAACACTGAAAGAGTCATCTGAGAAACGTTCCTCTCGGATCGATTCGTCGAGGATAGATGATTGGATCCAACCAGAAGTTGGGTTTGGTAGATCAAGTCGCAGGGGAGATAGGTTGATTGAATCTGAAATGTTTAGTTCCAATAGGTTTTATGATCATCAGATTGGGAAGATACTGGAGAATCCTGAGATTGTTGATCATATGGATCATGAAGTTGTTTATGATCAGGAATTGAGAAGGGTCTCGAGCGTTGTTGTAAAACCGTATTTGGAGATTGATCCTAAGAGTTTCAAACCTAAGCTAGATAGATGGAATAGCAGAGATTCCAACAAAGTTAGGTTGATTGAATCCGAAAAGTTGAGTTCCAGAAGGTTTATTGAGAAGGAACCTGAGATGCATGGAATTGAAGCTCCGGTTCCTCGGGAATTGAAGAAGAATCCGAGTGTTGTTGCTCCACAGGACAAAGAGTTGAAGCTAGTGTCAGCAGGATGGCCGACTTGGCTAGTCTCGGTTGCTGGTGAAGCACTGGTGGATTGGGCTCCTCGACGAGCAAGTACTTTTGAAAAACTGGAGAAAGTAAGTTTCTTTTATTAACCTTTCTTCTTTGGTCTAGATCATGTTTTTGTTTAGTAGAACCTGTTTTTTAATGGATGCAGATTGGCCAAGGAACATATAGCAGCGTCTACAGAGCTCTTGATCTTATTCATAACAAGATTGTTGCGCTTAAAAAAGTTCGGTTTGATCTTAACGATATAGAAAGTGTCAAGTTTATGGCGAGAGAGATCATAGTAATGCGACGGCTTGATCATCCCAATGTCCTGAAACTGGAAGGATTGATCACTGCACCTGTTTCATCATCACTCTACTTAGTTTTCGAATACATGGATCATGATCTCCTAGGACTTTCTTCGCTACCTGGCGTCAAGTTTTCTGAGCCTCAGGTACTGCGCATAAATGCTTTGCTACCGTAATCTAGAAAGTGTAGATTTGTTTCCGCTTCAAAATCGGTTTCTTGTATGTTTCTGTTCTTTAGGTTAAATGTTACATGCAACAACTTCTAAGTGGGCTTGAACATTGTCACAGCCGTGGTGTTCTTCATCGGGATATAAAGGGCTCAAATCTACTGATTGATAGTAATGGAGTCTTGAAGATAGCAGATTTTGGGTTAGCCACATTTTTTGATCCTGCAAAGACTGTGCCATTGACAAGCCATGTTGTCACTCTTTGGTACCGACCACCAGAACTTTTGCTTGGAGCCACTCATTACGGTGTTGGGGTCGATCTATGGAGCACAGGTTGTATCTTAGGTGAATTATATGCCGGTAAACCGATCCTACCTGGAAAAACCGAGGTATGCACATTCTTATAGATTTCATTTCCTCCAAATTTGGGTTTCTTCTTGTTTGTTTTCTCTCAAACGTAGCAGTTCATCTTTCTAGGTAGAACAATTGCATAAAATCTTCAGGTTATGCGGTTCACCAACAGAAAATTACTGGAGAAAAAATAAGTTACCGTCTTCAGCTGGATTTAAAACCGCGATTCCTTATAGACGAAAAGTATCGGAGATGTTTAAGGACTTTCCCGCGAGTGTTCTTTCGCTTTTAGAGACTTTACTCTCCATAGATCCTGATCACCGGAGCTCTGCCGATTATGCCCTTGAGAGTGAGGTAACTGGTTCTTAATGTTTTACTCTGTTCTTGGTTTCTTGTGATCATTGAAGCATTGTTAGTGACAACACTCTTGTCTTTTTTGTCAGTACTTCAAAACCAAGCCGTTTGCTTGCGATCCATCTTATCTACCAAAATATCCTCCTAGTAAAGAGATTGATGCTAAAATGCGCGATGACGCGAAAAGGCTCCGACCCGTGAGGGCGGAGAAACAAGAAAGGCAAGACTCTCGGCCGAGAAGATCACACGAGCAAAAATTTGTCCCACCGATCAATACAAATCACTCTCTATCAATGACAATGGAGGTAAGTAACTCTAAAAGGTTCCTAACTTTTAAGGTCACTATGACCATGTCGGAGTGTATCTGTAAATCAAATCACTCTTGTGGCAAATGCAGAAACCATACCTTGATTTGAAGAGCAGAAACGATAGTTTCAAGTCGTTTAAGGAGGAGAGGATTTCTCATGGACAAGTCCCTGATTATCGCAATGTGCACTCCAGAAACATTCAAACTGGTGGGAGAGTTTCACACTCAGGTCCATTGATGAGCAACCGGAATATGGTTAAATCAACAATGTATGTGAAGGAGAATGCACCTCCTCCTAGATACCTTCAACCTAGAGTAAATCAAAAGATGTTATCGGGCTCGGTCTCCTCCAAAACATTATTAGATCGACAAGATCAACCGGTAATGAATAATCGAAGAAGGGATCGACGAGCATATAACAGAGCTGATACTATGGATAGTAGACTTGTGACAACACCAATTGACCCATCTTGGGTTAGTTACTGATACTCTGCTCTGTTTTTCTCATTTTGCATCAGTTGGGTTTCTTATTTGCATTGTTGTGTTATTCTCTGTGTACAGTATAATCCTAGTGATAGCAAGATTTACATGTCGGGACCATTGTTGGCTCAGCCAAGCAAAGTGGATCAGATGCTTGAAGAACATGATAGACAGCTTCAAGAGCTTACTAGACAAGCACAGAAGAAACGAGCGAAGGCAAAACTGGCAAATGATAGAGCAAATCACTGAAACCAACACTAAGCTTTCTCTACAAAACTACAGTGGAGGAGGAGAAGAGTTTGAGTCAGATTTGTCTGATCGGACCTGTTGATAGGTCCTTACAATTCATAGTTCATAGTTCAATACATATTTGTCTGAAAGGATCCGTTTATGGTCCTTATGGCTTAAGCGGCGATTGTTTGATTAGAGGATTGTGTTTATAGGTATCATTATAGAGTTTGAGCTATGTATATACTGCTGAAAAATCTGTACTTTCACATATATATATACAAATTTGATTGTAGTTTAGGCATCTAGTGATATGATATTATCATTGGCCGAAAATCATTATCTCATTGCATCTTGAATTACTTATAAATTATCTTTAATAAACTTCAGATTATTATCCAATTCTCAGTAACTTGATTGATTGTTGTTTAGGTTTCTGGTGATTTGATATTTAGATTTGGCAAAAAATCTGAATTAAACTGAAAAAGAAAAATATTTTGATATGGAAAAAGAAAATTAAACTGAAGATCAGAAAACGAAGTCATTCTCATACACATTACTGTGTCAGAAGGTGTCCTAAGATTTTTCTGATTTCTCATCACTTCTTCAGCTTTACGATTATTCAAAGATCAAATATACAATCGAATTGAATAAAAAAACGTACTTCAAAACCGTTATGCAAGAAAAGCAAAAAAAAAAAAAATCAAATGTTCTGGGAAATATAAGAAGCTTTGTAATGAATCAGAAAGAACGTAGCGAGTTGAAATTTTTATCGATCATATGAATCAAAAGATTATCACCGATCTACAACTTTCATCATATTCTTGACAAAACATTTATTGAAAATCAAACAATTCACAAACGAAAACGAAAACGAAAAATTAAAGAACATAAAATATCAGTGGAGATGAATAGAAGTTGGGTGTCTTTTCACGGCGATATGAATTGGTTAAGAGATACAAATATATATATATATAGGAGATGAATAAGAAACCCTAAACCTAAAAGATTTGTGTTAAGAAGACTCAAGTACAATTTGGGCTTTTTCGAGTCGGCCCATATAGTGGAACAGTTTCCGATTTTATGTATGTGTTAATTTCCCTTTTAGGCCTCTTAATTTTTTTTTATTTGAATAACAGCGAAAAAGTTTTAAAATTTTTAAAAGTTACGACTTTCTTTCAATTTCTGGGAGAAAGCACATATTTTTCCTTTTTCTCTCTGGCGACGCGATCGGTTAGCGAGATGTCGTTGTTACGCACTTTCAAACAGACCTTGAAGCCATGTAGTAATTCATCTTCATCATCATCATCATTGTTGCGAATCTCATCGACCCAAGAATTTGAAGCGCCGAGAAAACCTCCCAAATCGTCTCTCTCACAGCAGCTACTGCGTCTCGACGATTCATACTTCCTCTCCTCCAAGCACGAATCTAAAATCTCAAAAACCCAAGTCGAAGATTCTGTTCGTGTCGAAGATGACCACAAAAAAAACATCAAGTTTGAGGAGGAAGAAGAAGAAGAAGAAGAAGAAGATGAGAAATCGATTGAATTCGGGAGACCCGGATTAAGCCGGGCTGAATTTGACTATACCGGTCCTTATGAACCACTTGTACTGTCATCAATCGGAGAAATTCCGATCATACAGGTTATTACCGTGCTCCTACACCTGTTTTCTGACGAAAGTCTTAGCCTTTGCTTATGTCTAATGGAACCCAAGTGCTAAAATCTTGGAATTGTTTGAGTTTCTGTTGAGAATTGTGTGGGTCGTTGTGATTTGGTGTAGGTACCGGCTTCTATCAACTGTAGATTGCTTGAACATCAACGAGAGGGAGTAAAGTTTCTGTACAATCTCTACAAAAACAACCATGGAGGGATTCTTGGCGATGACATGTGAGTTTTTTTCTTTCTTGTGTTACAATAGTATTGGCTCTGGTTTTGAGTGTTGTTGAGAATGGTATTGTGCATTTGAAGTTATACCTGTAACTGTAATAGTTGTTGTTCAGGGGATTAGGCAAGACCATACAGACAATTGCATTTCTTGCTGGAGTATATGGAAAAGACGGTGACGCTGGTGATAAGTCTGTTTTGGAGTCTGAAATGGGTCCTGTACTGATAATCTGCCCGTCTTCGGTTATTCACAACTGGGAGAGTGAGTTTTCCCGATGGGCGAGCTTCTTCAAGGTTTCTGTGTACCATGGAGCAAATCGAGATATGATTCTTGAGAAACTCCGTGCACGTGGTGTAGAGTTACTTGTAACCAGCTTCGATACGTTCAGAATCCAAGGTCCTGTTTTGTCAGGGATTAATTGGGAGATAGTGATTGCCGATGAGGCACACCGGTTAAAGAATGAAAAATCGAAACTTTATGAAGCATGCCTTGAGATCAAGACGAAGAAAAGGATTGGTCTCACTGGTACAGTGATGCAGAACAAGATCTCTGAGCTATTCAACCTTTTTGACTGGGTAGCACCAGGATCACTAGGAACTCGGGAACATTTTCGAGAATTCTACGATGAACCGCTAAAGCAAGGGCAGAGAGCGACTGCCCCGGAAAGATTTGTCCAGATTGCAGATAAGAGGAAACAGCATTTGGTCAGTGTTCTGCGTAAGTATATGTTGAGGAGGACAAAGGAGGAAACCATTGGGCATCTGATGATGGGGAAAGAAGATAATGTAGTCTTCTGTCAAATGAGCGAATTGCAGAAACGAGTTTATCAAAGAATGCTGCAACTCCCAGAAATTCAGTGCCTTGTGAATAAGGATAATCCGTGCGCTTGTGGAAGCCCGCTTAAGCAGTCAGAGTGCTGCGGAAGGATCGTTCCTGATGGACCTATCTGGAGTTACCTTCATAGAGATAATCCTGATGGCTGTGATTCTTGTCCCTTCTGCTTGGTGCTCCCATGCCTTGTGAAGCTTCAGCAGATAAGCAATCATCTAGAGCTTGTTAAACCAAACCCAAAAGATGAGCCAGAGAAACAGAAGAAGGATGCAGAGTTTGTATCTGCGGTGTTTGGTACAGATATCGATCTAGTAGGTGGTATTTCCGCAAGCGAGAGCTTCATGGACCTTAGTGATGTTACACATTGTGGGAAAATGAGAGCTTTAGAGAAGTTGATGGCTTCTTGGATTTCAAAGGGTGATAAGATACTTCTATTCAGTTACTCTGTCAGGTTAGTTATTGTATTTAGAGAAGTTGATGGCTTCTTGGATTTCAAAGGGCGATAAATGTAGGAGGAATATTGTCGTAATAAGCTTTTGTTGTTCCACTGCATTACAGGATGTTGGATATACTGGAGAAGTTTCTAATAAGAAAAGGTTACAGCTTTGCAAGACTTGATGGTTCTACTCCAACTAATCTGCGACAGTCTCTGGTAGACGACTTCAACGCAAGTCCGAGCAAACAGGTTCCTTTTAACTGGACCATATTCGAAAGAGATTTGCTTTCTTCTTACCTACTTGTGATCTGATGACTAAGTGAGCTTTTGTATGTTAGGTTTTTCTGATATCAACTAGAGCTGGTGGGTTAGGACTAAACCTTGTGAGTGCGAACCGTGTGGTTATATTTGATCCAAATTGGAACCCATCTCATGACTTGCAAGCGCAAGATAGATCATTTCGTTATGGACAGAAACGCCATGTGGTGGTTTTCCGCTTGTTGGCTACTGGTTCCCTTGAGGAATTAGTTTATACAAGACAAGTATACAAACAACAGCTCTCAAACATTGCGGTGGCTGGGAAAATGGAGACGAGGTACTTTGAAGGCGTCCAGGTTTGTAAATGTGTATAATCTTAATCGTTAGTTTCATTAAGAGATGGATCTCTTCTAATGCTATGATGCGTATGATAATCAGGACTGCAAAGAGTTCCAAGGCGAGCTATTCGGGATTTCAAATCTGTTCCGTGATCTCTCTGATAAGCTCTTCACTAGCGAGATCGTTGAGATGCATAAGGATAGTAACTTCCACGTGAAGAAGAGATCATTGCTTGAGACAGGTATTTCAGAAGATGAAGAAGAAGAAGAAGAGGTCTTATGCTCATCTAAACCTGAAGCAGAGGAACCTATCCTTAAGGACTTGGGTAAGAATAAGACTGGTCTGTGCTCATCTCTCCTTGAATCATTTTATGATGTTCTTATAAATATTTGGTCGGGGCTTGTGTGACTATGAATAGGCATTGTTTATGCGCATCGAAATGAAGACATCATCAATGGCGGAGGGACGACAACATCAACGTTTCAGAGGATGAATGGAGACGGTAACAGCAATGAGAACTTACATTGTGCAGATCGAAAGAAGAAGAATAAGAAGATAAAAGATTGTAGTGAAGAGGAGGGTATGTCTTCTTCAAACAGGGAACACAAAAGAGAGAAGTACAAGATATTGGCTGGGTTTAAAGGCATGGGGATATTGGACTTTAGTAGATGGGTACTGTCAGCTTCTCCATTTGAGAGAGAGAGGCTACTTCAAGACTTTTTAGAAAGAGTTAAGTAACAATATCATATTCCTTGATGTAGATTTGGTTAATTGATTGTATAGAAGAAGTTTACAAGATCCACACATATGTATGTGTTCTTACTTCTTACATATCACAAGGCAAAACCAACTAAATTGTACATAGAACTGACTGGCTACTTTCTCCGTGCCTTGAATCTTGAAACTGGTCTTGATGATTGAGACACTGAAGACTGTTTGCATATAAACAAACAAACAAAAAGATGCAATAAGAATCATGTTTCCACCATTGGAGTGTTGTGTAGTTAGTGTGGTAGAAAAAGTACCTGCATTTGGCCTTGTGTGTTGGTTCCTAGATCATGAGTGTGCTCTACGATCGACCCAGTAAAAGCCTGCATGATTTGGATCAGACATTTAACGAGCTTAAAGGAAAGTCAGATTTACCCAAACAACGATACTACTAGTAAAAATGCTTGAGCAGAAGAGATATATAACCTTGCTAGAATCAAACTCGGGCTCCGGTTTCTGCATATGTGACTGCACCAAAAAAAAGTTCGCATGATGAATTGAGAGATGCTTTTAAAGGTTAAGTTTTTTTGTAGAAAGATGAGCATAATGCAAGGCAGTATTAGCTTGACTTCAAATGCAAAACTGATGTTTTGGTTTCCAAATACCTCAATCTTTTGTGGACCTACAACATCGATCTTTGCCTTTGCTCTGGAAACAGAGGAGGTTGCTGGTAAGTCTCCCCATGTAACAGTCTTTTTCTTGGGGATTTTGCCACGTGATTGATCTTCTGGTAATAAAAGAACATAGAGGTTCATCAGAGAATGGTTTTGAAGGAAAGATGATCCAATGTTGCATATAATTTGAAAATGAAGTCAACTTTTCTGACGTCTGAAATGCATTAGATTATAAAGCTAACCTTCGTTGAGCTTTTGCGGCTTGCGTCCGATACACTGCCATGATCCAATCACATGCAATATATGAGGAGCTGTAAGAAAGCTAATGACTGAAGATCACAATGAGAGAGATTTTTCTTACTTTCAACGGATCATCTAGATCTGTGTGTGGATGTTTCTCTGGTAACACTTCAACAACTTTGGCTCTGACTCTTGGCTGGATTAAAAGTAAATAAACATGGGGAAAAACAGTAAGAATAAACATAAACCCAGATGTGAAATTTCCTTGCAAGATACCTCTAAACGTCTCCGTTCGCTAATGGAAGAGCTATGGCTGGAAGCTTCCTTAGGAGCAGATATGGTAGTTTCTTGTTCCCCGTACTCAATTCCTTTTACCATATCGTGCTCACTCTCCTCCTTACTTTCTGTTGGAGAATCGTATTCTTCACCTCTATCATCCTCATCTTCACCCTCCTGTTCTTCTTCCATTTCAAGTTCGTTCAACCTGGACATGATTCGCGCAAACTCATCGTCTCCAAGTTCCTCTTCTGCAGTCTCTCCTCCTGGAAGACCAGAAGGCTTCTTTACACCCGACTCAAGCACAGTTGCAGAAGAATCTTCTTCTTCTACATAATCTTCTCTTATCTCAACAAGTCCTTCCTACAAAAAACAACAACACCGCTAAAGATACATATGCAGAATGTAACGGAAAATGCACAAAGAAACCAACTATTTTAACAAACATACCGCTGCTTCCGAAGCAGTTGAAGTGAAAAACGAAGCCTCCGCTTGAAAATCATCAATCTCAGCTTTAAGAGAATGAATTTGAGACTGTAAAGTCTTGTCTCTTCTCTTCAAAACCTCAATCGCTTGTTTCGATGTTCTATCGGTATAGTAATTCTCTCCCAACAACACCTGTGTGAATCACACAACAAAATCCTTGACACTAAGCTTCTATAGGTTACTAGTAAGCTCCTAAACCTCATCAAAGCATAGCAAAACGTGACTATGTAAAATTGCATATACCCTACAACCAAAATCGAAGAAGAAGTATAAAACCATCATGAAAACATACCAAACACTCGTTGGTGTGGATCAATCGACCTGGGAAAAAAGCCATTTTACCGAATGGAACCTGTGTACACAAATCATCATATACATCAAAACGAGCACTGAAATTGGATTTAAAAGGGGAAAACGGATGGATTGAAACTCGCCATAACGTTGTGGTGAAGCTGATCGGGAAGTTTTTTTAGGAGATTGATGAGATTGGAGTTATCATCGACGAACTTTTGAAGACGATTCAACTCTTCCCGCTTCTCTCCGATTTTCTCCTCCACGTAACTTGCAGCTTTCCTTGCCTCCTCCGGTGAGAACAGCGAAGCTAGCGGCGTCACTGTTCCTTTCGCCGGCGGATCCATCCCGGTAAGGGTTTAAGCACGACGATTGCAGAAAAGGGAACCAAAAAAAAAGAAAAAGGAATCGAGAGGGAAGCAAGCTTAACATAAAAGGCTTATTATAAGCTATATAATGAACTTAATGGGCCGATTTGTTATGGCCCAATTTATGACTCTTTCGAAAATAAAGATTCATTTGCGTAATAAAAATTGTAGTTTTTTTGTATAACTGTTCAAATTGTAATTGCATCAAAGTTCGTAAATTGTGATTGATACCATTGTTACCTTTTTAGGCTACCACTAACAAGTGTATTAGAGTTTAGTTATTATTTTAATATTTTTACTAATCATGATTATTTAAAGAATTATGATTCCTAATATATTATTACTAGAATAGGATCCGCGTTAATACGCGGATAAATACTATAAATGAAATAAATATTTAAATTTTAATTAGTAACCCGTTAAATTTTAAAATACTATTTAACGTGGATCCTAAAATCAATAGAAGTCAATTTATATCATAATTCTCATTAGCTAATACATATCATGCAAATCCAAAAATATATTATCATAATTTAAATCATATTCTTAATAACAGAGAACATATATATTTTAACACATTATGAATATTTATGATTATGTGATATAAAATAAAAACAACGAAAATACTATACATTTAAATGAGATAAGAGTAAATTTTATGTTAGTAACTTCATAAAAACTATAAATAATATTATAAACCATCAAATAAATACATGATTGATAATTGTATTTTATTAATGTCATCGTTTTATTTCTCATAGAGATTTATACTCGCCAAACTTTATACAGTATTAACTTAATAGTAGATATAATGTTATTATTTTTTAACTTATATAATTTTACATTTGAAGAATATCAATGGCGTCATAGGTCAAAATTTTCTATTTTCTTTGTGATATTCTGTAACTCTATATTGATAATAAGTATTCTTATAGATTTTATTTTTATTTTATTTTTGCATGGTTGTGTATAATTTTAAAATGTTAAATTGAGGTTTCTATAACTTTTTTTGTTTTTCCAATTTATATACCTTTCTTTTTTTATCATTCATCTTTTTATTTATTTTAATTGAATTTTTTATTCTATATGTATTATTTGTCTATTTTATGGTTTATGTCATGTAACTAATTATTAACATTTATAAATATGAATTTGTCTTATAACTAATTAGACAATTTATAATGGAAAGAATGTATTTTGTAATATAAAAATTTAGAAATATTACATATTTTAGTAGAACGGTTTTTTTTCCTTTTTCTTAATTAGTCAATAATCTTTATTTAAAATATATTAGTTATTTTTTATTTTGTTGATATTAAAAATAGTACATATTTTAGTAGAACGTTTTTTTCTTTTTCTTAATTAGTCCATAATACTTGTTTAGAATATATTTTTTATTATTTTTTTGTTAATATTAACACATATCACAATCTAAATTAACAATTACACATGTCATGATCTCGTGAATAAGAATTTTGCTTACGTGTCGCGTTCTGATCGTGCGCACTCTCTTTATATAATAAGATTACCCAAACAATATCACATGTAAATGCAAGTGTGGAGGTAATGTAATGCAAATGGGTTGGCAAGTAGGCTTATTAGTGAGTACACACGAGAAGAAGGAAGACATGTGCAACCTTTTATTCAACTTCAATTCATTTCACATTCGATTTTTTTTTTTTTTGGGTCGAAACATTCGATTCAATTCCGTTAAGATTTCATAATTTTGGCAATCTCACAATTAAAAAAAAAGTATAAAAAACGAATCGCAATTGCACAATTTAAAAGTTTAGCAATCAAATGATTAAAAAATGATGATTTTTTTTTGTCTTTTTGGTTTGAATGACAACGAAAATGAGTAATTATAGCATCATACTAATGATATCTCAAATAAGTAAATATTTATGTAGAAAAACTATGAATAGTTTGTTTTAATCATGAGTCATAGACTAATAATAGTTTACAAAATATGTTACTTTAGAAATTTTTTTTTTTTTTAAACATATGGTCAATTGCTACTCCATAATATTTGATATTTTGCCTTTTCAGAAAAAGGAAACCCAAAATAAGTATGTGATTAGGAGAAGAAAAAATATTATAAATCAATTAAAAAAAAAGCTAAGGTAAAGAAACTTCTCTCCTTTTTCATCGTCCGCTTTGGTCCTCTCCTCTCTCTCTCTCTCTCTATCTCTCTCTCCATCGGCACCGAACCAAAAACACAAACGAAGGAGGAAGAAAACCCACCAGAGAGAGACGTCGAGAGATAGAGAAAAGTGAAAGCTTTGTATTTTTGTTTCTCTATCTTCCGTGAAGCAAAGATCACTGTCTGAACAATCAAACAATGCCTTCTTTGAAGAGCTTTTCCGCCGCCGACGAAGAAGAAGACGACCAGTTGTGTCGGAACCCAGAAGCCGACCGATTTAACCCGGAAGCTGAGGAGGAAGATCCGGAGAAAATGGATGAGAAGGAGGAAGATGATAACGAAGAAGACATGAAAAGTGACGAAGAGGAAGAAGAAGACGAAGTAGAAGCAGAGGATGAGGAAGACTTAGAAGAAGAAGAAGGTAAGGGCTTTTGCTTTGCTTCTTGTCTATAATCTTGAATACGTATGTGAGTTATGTGGAATCAATCAATGCGTGAGTATGTATGTGCATATAACGTGAAAGTTATCGACTTCAATTTTTCAGATTCTAAGGAAAGAAGTGAATCTTCTACATCAGAAGAGCAATCAGACTCAGAGTAACAATTCTCTTCCCTTACCTGCTCGTTTCTCTGTACCAGATTTGACATCTCTGATTATTGGTTTCACTATTCTATTTGATGGGTTTGAGCAGAATCACTGTCCTCTATTAGTTTTACATTTTATTAGTTTGTTATTTGTTTCATTGATCCGAGCATTGTCTGGTTCTTGCTTGCATGTTATAAGTACTATCGTGCGCTTCTTCTAAAAAATCACAAATTTTTCAGTTCAAAGTGAAAGAACAATTTAAGTGCTTAGGTTTGATCTGCAGGTAGCAGTGAGTATGACATTGTGAAGGTTGATTTTGAGATGAATTATCATCCATTAGACTTAAGCTTCTTGTGTTCATGAGTCTCTTTGAGCTTAACATCAGTTTTTGACTAAGTCTGGCTACTTACAGTAGGCAATGGTTAGTTGATGATCTTTACATTTTGATAAAGTCTTGAATTTTTCTTGCAGAGATGTTGATATTAAGCTAGGGGATATCCGTAGGGCCGTGCAATGTCCGATATGTTTAGGTAATCATTCTTCTCCCACATTTATATTTCAAAGTCAATCAGTTTTAACTGCTCTTGGATTGCCAAATTTTCTCATAATCCTGTTTTTACATAGTCATTCACTCTATATTTCATCAACTCTACGCTTTACTAAATTCGACTGATTCAACCACTGGTTTTCATTTTCCAGGAATTATAAAGAAAACTAGGACTGTGATGGAATGTCTCCACAGGTTTTGCCGAGAGTGCATTGATAAGTCAATGAGATTGGGGTATGCCTTCCATTTACATGTTCAGCACAGCATTATTTCGGGAGCCTATTGTAAAGCTTGTTTTATTAACTGACAATTTTATTAACTGACACATGCATTTTCAGGAACAATGAGTGTCCTGCTTGCCGGAAACATTGTGCAAGCCGACGTTCTTTAAGAGACGACCCCAATTTTGATACCTTTATTGCAGCCTTATTCAAAAATATTGATAGATTTGAGGCGGAGGTGAAGCATCATCATTTCTCTTTTCCCCCTTCAACATATTTAGAGAAGGGTTACTTGTGAGAGATTGCTTTTGTTATATCGTTTTCTTTCTTTTTTTTGTTCAGGAATTGGCTTTCCATGAAGATGACGAGGCTCGTAATAAGCAGGTCAGAAACCCCAAGGCAATGCCTTTCATGTAACATAAGTACATTTGATGCCTCTATTGTGACTAAGCAATTTGTGCTGTTCTCCTTGTACCTATGGATGTTTTGTAGATTCAATTATCTATAGCTCAAGTATCGCAACGACAATCTGAGGCCCTTGTGAAAAGAAAATCTCTTGGTAAAGATGCAGCAGTCTTACGGAAATCACAGCGTATTGGTAGTGGCTCCAGAAGAAGAAGGAACTGCAGAAACTTGGAAAGGGATACATCAGAAGCCCATGATGACGATGATAATAATAACAGAGGCGAAGATTCTTCTTCAGATGAGCCTTGTGCCGAAAACCGGGAGAGAAAACGAAGAAGGCGCTCTACAAGTCGTCCTACAGTTCACCCTTCTTCTTCAAGTGCAAAGAAAAACAACAATAACTATGCGGATAATGTCCCAGAGGAGGCGCATAGAGACAGGAGAGGGATATCACCCGGACTTGTGTGGAACCCAGAAATACTTGCATGGGGAAGAGGCGGTACAAGGAGTAGCAATACAAGGCATGGGAATAATAACTTAGGAGCTAATAATAGGATTGTGAGGAATGCTCGCTTGAATAGACTTGTGGAATATCTCGGGAGCTTAGAGGGTAACAATGTCGAGGTAACAAAAGAAAATGCTTTTTCTTGACATGCGTTACAGATTTAGAGATAATAATG